>CM024761.1:1124318-1262064 GCA_014218235.1 Colocasia esculenta
CTGAAAGAGAAGATAAAAGAGGGCAGGAGGGAGAGAGAGAGAGAGAGAGAGAGAGGGACAGCGCAGCGGAGCGGAGGTGTGTAGCAGGTAGCTGGACACTCCTCACCCCTCCACCGTCTCCCCTTTTCTGCTGCTGCTACCCGAAATCCGTTCCAGTCAGATCCTGTTGGTCTGAGCGTCAAGACACTGGGAGGAGGAGCAAGATCCTGAGGAGCTCCATGGAGGCCAATGCAGGAATGGTTGCCGGTTCCCACAAGAGGAATGAGCTCATGCTGATCCGGCACGATGGAGAAGGCGGGGTGAGCTTTCTTCTCCCATAACCCTTATGGGCCTTTCCAACTTCCATTCAAAAGATTGCATCTTTGTTCTTCTCGTTCCCTCTTCTTCTGGATCTGGGGACAGACCGTGCCCGGTGGTTTCTGTGAGCTCCGTCTCAGGATCTGCCCGCGTAATTGGAAATGGTCCGGGTTGATTCGAGGGACTGATAGATTCTCAGCCCTCCTTACGCGGTGCTGTGTCTTTTCGGAAGCCCGCACTCGTGCTCTTGCCGCCGCCCCAAGATCTGAATTGAGATTTTGTTCAATTTCTGAACGTGTGTGAAAATTCCCATTTTGATACCTTTGTTGTAGAATCTCTGATTTGTTTCTATTCATTCGTTCTCTTGGCCCACTGTTCACGGTTCGTTAGAGCGATGTTTATTTGTTAAAGCAACCCCTTTTTTGGTTTCCCCGGTATCTTTACTCTTAGACTGACAGAACCTGTGAGCACAATTGATCATTTGAGAGGTAGACTCTTTCGGGTTTATTCATTTTTCTTAACTTAAGAGGGACCGCTCCACATCACCTTCAGATGCTTGATCCTGTCATCGAATATTGAGCGCTGATTTGTTTAAAGCTATACTATCCGGGGTATTATTGAGTGGGTTGCACTAATACCATCATTTGTGGATATTTGTGGGGTATTTGTTGAGATCTATTTAGTTTAACTTGGTGCACTATGAAAAAGAAATATTGGTAATGGAAATTGATAGGTTTAAACTTCACATGGCATCTTTGTCATATGGTCTGATCACCAAATTGACGTCTTTCTTGAATTTGTTGGTATTATAGTAGCTTGTGTACCGACTCTTGAACTATTCAATTCGTTGTAAGCTTATACCTTATGCCTTTGGACAATGCAGCCCAAGCCCCTGAAGAACATGAGTGGCCAGGTGTGCCAAATTTGTGGTGATACTGTTGGTGTTACAGCCACAGGTGATATTTTCATTGCTTGCAATGAATGTGGCTTCCCAGTTTGCCGACCTTGTTATGAGTACGAGCGAAAAGATGGTAATCGATCTTGCCCTCAGTGCAAGACGAGGTACAGAAGGCATAAAGGTTAGCTTATTGTTCTGTATTCACGTTTACTTGTTTTTTGGAGTCTTGGACATAAATGCAAACTTGCCTTAGTTAAACTGAGAATTTTCTATCAGCTTAGTGTAATCTTAAGATTTTCCTTTTCCTATATGGAATTCCAGGAAGCCCTAGAGTAGAAGGAGATGATGAAGAGGATGATGTTGATGACCTAGACAATGAATTCAACTATGCGGATAACAATGGCAAAGTAGTGCGCCAACGGCGACAACAAGGAGAAGAAAATGGCTTGTCGTCTTCTTCTAGACGAGAATCTCAGCAGCCAATCTCTCTTCTCACCAGTGGGCAATCTGTAAGATGCAATAAATAAATATTATCTCATAGACAAAAGCTAATTCAGACTGTTGCATATGTTCCTCATTTGTTATTGATTTCACATTGTTTCTATTGTTTTTTTTTTTCTTGAAGGTATCGTGTCTAGTGTTGTATATGAACAAAACATAGCACTTGGTTTATTTTACATCTGAGTGCCGAAAATTTCCCCACTCCTCAATGTAATGTTATACATGGATCTGCTTCAATAAATTTTGAACTTAACAACTAAATGAAGCACTGGGTCCCTCAAACTATCATCAGTTGTTCATGTTGTAGTTTTTGCATTTTCTGAAGATGGAAGTCCACTTGCAGGCTGGTTTAATGATATTGATGGAGTTCCATTGGCCTGATTCAGTGTGATTCCTGCATTCAAGTTTTTAGTTCTGATTTGTGTTTTCTTCATCAATGGATTGGTGGGTTGTGCTCATGGCACAATCCTAACAGTTTATGGGGCTTGGTGCACTTTGGGATTTCATCAGACCTATGTATTAATGAAAAGGTTGCCTGATGTCTGATGTGCTAACCTGTTCCTGGACCATGGGTAAGAAGATGGTTATCACTAAAGAAACCTTGCTAGCCCTTTCTCTGGGCAAAGTAAGGATATTAGATTAATGTGCTTGTGAATTTGATACATGGAGATTTACCTGCATATAGATGAATATGTGACGTGTGTTAAAATCTTTCATATGAAATTGAACAGAATCCCTAGTAGGAAAATGTCCATGAAGAATCTCTCACGAGGCCTGTATATATCACTGGAGCAAGGAAGGACAAAAAATACTAACTTAAAATCAGGGATATTAAACATGATATATGAAGTATCATCCTCTGGGATATCAGGCATAGGCCCCTCAATTCTTAGCCAGTAAAAGAGAAAATCAGAATGGGACATGCACCTATTCTTTGTTTAATGCTGGAAACATTTATTTTATTTCTTTCTGGGTAGTATCTTAGTGAGATTTAAGTTGGTGTGTGAGGCCATTCAGAAGGTTCCACAGCTCTAATCAGTCAATATCAACTTTGTTAAAATTTTCAGGTTTCTGGTGAAACACCTATTGCTACACCCGATCGTCAGCCTATGCAGAGTCCATCATCAGGTCATTTATGGTCGAGCGAAAAGCGTAGTAATTCCATTTCTTCTGTTGATCCCAGTATCCCAGGTATTTGTGGTTCTTAATCGTCATGCTAAAAGACTGTTGAACAACTTGCATGAAAGGTCTTGATTTCTCTTGAACTATCTTGGTCTTTCTTGTGGTATTATGGCAACAGTTCCAGTGAGAATTGTGGATCCTTCAAAGGACTTAAACTCATATGGGTTGGTTAATGTTGACTGGAAGGAAAGAGTTGAAGGTTGGAAGCTAAAGCAAGAGAAAAATATGGTGCAAGTGACCAGCAAATACACAGAGGGAAAAGGAGATATTGAAGGAACTGGTTCCAATGGCGAAGACCTACAAATGTATGTATTCATTATACTAGCTATAGATTTCTCATTTCTTCATTCCATCAATTTTAATATCTGAATATTCAGGTTTATAATTGTATTCAGGTTGGTTTTCTCCCATGATTAGATTGTAAAGCATCAACTATGCTCAAGGCATGATGACAGCCTTGTTGCACTCTGAATTTGCTTGTTGACCAACTCTTTTCATGATTCTAATTATATCCTGAGTCTTCTCTATCTGTCCCAGTTTCACCACCATAGATATTTTCACCATCTATGAGGAATAGTGTATTATTATAATCATGTGTTTTATTATAGTCATTGTTTCTATTATCAAACATCGGTAACATTCTCCTTCAAATTGAAACTACAATACAAGATGGGATCTTATGTGCCCCATGATTATGTGTAGTATCTCAGTGCTTGATTCATGACTTTCCATATAAAAATGATAACATAGTTCAAATAATGGTAAATTTTCATTATTGCAGAGCCGATGATGCCCGGCAACCTTTAAGTCGGGTTGTGCCCATTCCTTCAAACCAACTCAACCTCTACAGGGTGGTTATCATACTTCGGCTTGTTATCTTGGGCTTCTTTTTCCAATATCGTACTACACATCCAGTGAATGATGCATATGCATTATGGCTTATCTCTGTTATTTGTGAGATCTGGTTTGCTTTATCCTGGCTTCTGGATCAGTTCCCAAAATGGTACCCAATCAATCGTGAGACATACCTTGAAAGGCTTGCAGTAAGGTCAGTGATCTGCCAACTTTGTACTATCTTGGAATATTATATTTTATTTCATTGCATTGCGGAAGCCTTGAGTTTTGATTTACTGATACATGGGTCTTCTTATGACAGATATGACAGGGATGGAGAGCCTTCACAGCTAGCTCCCATTGATGTCTTTGTTAGTACTGTGGATCCCATGAAAGAACCTCCTCTTATAACAGCAAATACTGTGCTCTCCATTCTTGCGGTGGATTACCCTGTTGACAAGGTTTCATGCTATGTTTCTGATGATGGGTCAGCCATGTTGACCTTTGAGGCCCTTTCAGAGACCTCAGAATTTGCAAGAAAGTGGGTGCCATTTTGCAAGAAGCACAACATAGAACCCAGGGCCCCTGAATTCTACTTTGCTCAAAAAATAGATTATTTGAAGGACAAAATTCAACCTTCTTTTGTGAAAGAGCGTCGAGCAATGAAGGTAAAGTCAAATCACATGCATCAGATCTAAACTTGCTGACATTTTATACCTAAAACAGTTTTATCAGGTGTTAAGTTGCTAACACAATAATCTCTTCAGAGGGAGTATGAAGAATTCAAGGTGCGGATTAATGCCCTTGTAGCAAAGGCACAGAAAACTCCTGAAGAAGGTTGGACAATGCAGGATGGCACTCTTTGGCCTGGGAACAATCCTCGTGACCACCCTGGCATGATCCAGGTAACAGCAGAATTTCTTTGTCATCACATTCCTCTCTTCGTTTGTCATGACCTGTTCTTATCATCTACCTTGTGCTGGAAATGAAGGTTTTCTTAGGTCACAGTGGAGGTCTTGATACAGATGGCAATGAGCTGCCTCGACTTGTTTACGTCTCTCGTGAGAAGAGACCAGGCTTTCAACATCACAAGAAAGCTGGTGCTATGAATGCACTGGTTAGTTTGATATATATATATGGTGTTTCTTCTTTAACTAATATGATATCTTCAATTTATTTGTAAAGTGTGATTTCATCTATTCCTTAGATACGGGTATCAGCTGTCCTAACAAATGGAGCATACCTTCTTAATGTGGACTGTGATCACTACTTCAATAACAGCAAAGCGCTGAAAGAGGCAATGTGTTTCATGATGGATCCTGCCTATGGAAAGAAGACATGTTATGTTCAGTTCCCACAGCGATTTGATGGCATTGACTTGCACGATCGATATGCCAATCGAAACATTGTCTTCTTTGATGTAAGTAAAAATCATTTACTTTGTACTCAAGAAGAGGAACATGTGCTCTGAATGCATTTGGACAAGGGACCTATTTTGAGAACTATTTCATCATAAATATGCTTTTTGCAGATCAACTTGAGAGGTTTGGATGGTATCCAGGGCCCTGTATATGTGGGCACAGGATGTTGCTTCAACAGACAAGCCTTGTATGGCTATGATCCTGTACTAACAGAGGCTGATCTGGAACCCAACATCATTGTGAAAAGCTGCTGTGGCTCAAGGAAGAAGAAGAGTAACAAAAAGTACATAGACAAAAAACGGGGAGTAAAAAGAACTGAGTCCAGCATTCCCATATTCAACATGGAAGATATTGAAGAGGGTGTGGAAGGTAGCATATGCACACAATGTTTTCTTGAGACTATTTTGTATGTGCACACAATGTTTTCTGGAGAATATTTTGTATATGCACACAATGTTTTCTGGAGAATATTTTGATATTAAAAAGCTGACAACTAACAACCATCTTCCTATTATTCACAACTCTTTTTTGTCCTGGTTTAACTATAATATACTAGCTTTTGGGTAGTGTCGAAGGAAGGGCTTAATAAAACTGAGGCTTGGCATTTGGTACCTTCACATGAAAAATGAGATAAAACCCTCTTAATGTTACTTTTGGGTACATATGGTTTATCCTATCGTATTTCAGTATCTCTCTTTTTTCTATTTCCTTTCAGTACAAGCGGATTTCACCTTTTATATGTTTTCATTGTGTGCTTCCATGTGTTCCATTCCATTTCTCATCATGTAACTCGGGGATTTTATGATCACAATCTATCACCCCCCTATAATTTGTTTTTTAACCACCTTATAATTGCATGTTGATTTGACATGAACCCCTTTTCATATTTTTTTTCTTAAATATCGAAAGGGTTCACAAATTGCCAGTTATTGTGAGAAGTTACTAGTATCTGGATTGGAGAGGTTAGTTTGTCTACATAATATGCTAGGTGTTACTTAAGAATCCTACTTTAGCATTCTCTCTGGCTTCATGCACTTTTTTATGATTATATTGATCAATAATACGAACCCTCTAGCTAATGACTATTCTCTCACCTGCATCTGGCTCCAGGTCTATCCAGACCCTGGAATTTTAGGCAATACTTCCTGTATATTTGCATGACGAGTTCATGGACACCATTAGGAATTTTATTGCCATATTGTACAAGGGTAACTATTTGCTGATCAGCAATTCAAGAAACATTGAATTAACTGACCTCCCACATATTACAGGTTATGAAGATGAGAGGTCATTGCTTATGTCTCAAAAGAGCCTAGAGAAGCGATTTGGACAATCATCAATTTTCATTGCTTCCACCTTCATGGAGCAGGGAGGCATTCCGCCATCTACAAATCCAGCATCGCTGCTCAAGGAAGCAATACATGTGATCAGTTGTGGTTATGAAGACAAGACGGAATGGGGAAAAGAGGTTAGCCTGTTGCTATCAGTGCAGGCCAACTTAGCCGTTTTTCTTCAGTAGTTCATGGAACTTGAATTTTTTTACTGATGAATGCTTCCATACGCAGATTGGATGGATTTATGGTTCCGTAACTGAAGATATTTTAACTGGCTTCAAAATGCATGCACGCGGATGGATATCAATTTACTGCATGCCTCCTCGTCCTGCATTCAAGGGTTCTGCTCCAATCAATCTTTCAGATCGTCTGAACCAAGTGCTTCGGTGGGCTTTAGGATCAGTGGAGATTTTGTTGAGCAGACACTGCCCAATATGGTATGGTTACAGTGGGAGGCTGAAGCTTTTGGAGAGGCTGGCGTATATTAACACAATAGTGTACCCCATCACCTCCATTCCCCTCATCATTTACTGTGTGCTTCCAGCCATCTGTCTTCTAACTAATAAGTTTATCATACCAGAGGTAAGCGGCAAAGCCTCGACGAGACCTCACTCCACCATTTCCCCCCCCCCCCCCCACCCCCCCAAAAAAAACCATTGTGTGCATCTCTGTTTTGGTTGCTTGCACTGTACTTATTAACATTTGGGCTTCATCCGAAATTTGTGGTGCAGATCAGCAACTATGCAGGCATCTGGTTCATTCTTCTCTTTGCCTCCATCTTTGCCACTGGAATTCTAGAGTTGAGGTGGAGTGGTGTTGGGATCGAGGACTGGTGGAGGAATGAGCAATTCTGGGTCATTGGAGGCACGTCTGCCCACCTTTTCGCTGTGTTCCAGGGGTTGCTGAAGGTGCTGGCGGGGATCGACACCAGCTTCACCGTCACATCCAAGGCGTCGGATGAGGATGGGGATTTCTCAGAGCTGTATGTGTTCAAGTGGACGTCCCTCCTGATTCCACCCACCACAGTTCTCATAGTGAACTTTGTGGGGATCGTGGCGGGCGTGTCGTATGCCATAAACAGCGGCTACCAATCCTGGGGGCCACTCTTTGGGAAGCTCTTCTTCTCCATCTGGGTCATCCTCCACCTTTACCCTTTCCTCAAGGGTCTCTTGGGGCGGCAGAACCGCACCCCCACCATCGTCATTGTGTGGTCCATCCTGCTCGCCTCCATCTTCTCCCTGCTGTGGGTGCACATCGACCCTTTCACATCCTCTGCCCAGAAAGCCGCCGCACAAGGCCAGTGTGGTATCAACTGCTGATCATCATCCACAACATCGCTTCCTCTGTTATTCTATATTAGAAAATGAGACTCCACAGAGAGGTATCAAAACAATCGATGCTGCCTTCCTCCTCTCTCTATGTGTGTGTGTATATATATAGCAGCAATTAATAGCAGAGACTCTTCAATTTTCGGCCACGCTACAGGTTTTAAGAGAACAGATGAGCCCCAATTGGGGTGATGATTGTTGTCCTATTTGATTTCCTTTTCTTTGTTCATCTCAATGGATCAAGTGTTTTTTTTTTTTTCGAGAAAGGCTTTATGTACTCTCTGGAGCGGGCTAAGTATATGGTATGGGTAAATGGGTTTTACTCTCATATGTCTGGGATAGATATGGTATTCATCTGTCTTAGAGTGTGGAGAAAGCATTCCTCTTCTTTCTTGTCCGAGGGGTCATCTACTCGCTCCAAATACATGCGCATTGGTGTGGAGCTTAATAAATTTCAACGATAAATGTTTGTGGTGGACAGTATTAATTTATCTCAGAGGGTGCAGAAAATCTCTCTTCTTTCCTGCAGGGTGTATGTGTGTGTGTGTTTGTGTTATATATATATATACTGATGAAGGCTGTCTACTGTCGAGGTTTTCCAGCAAGGATCCTGTTGGGGTTGCTTTCCTTACTCCCTAATGATTGTGTCAAATAGGTACGTGTTGTGATCTCGGTGGTATCTATGTGATATTTACGTATAAAAGCACCGAGGTGTGTGATGTTGACATCCTTAATTGGTGGTGCACCAAATCACTCCAGATTTATGGTGTGAGATATAGATGTTTGCCCTTCTTCAACACCATCAGCGGGTTCCTCTGAGCACTCCTCTTACTGAACGTGAAACCAATCTTTCTTTTCCGTCGAAGGATAATGTATCACTGCGTGGCAATTTGATCGTCGTCCATCCCAAGGGCAGACGACCCAATCGCGTTATGATACTCCTAGATCAAACCTCCCTGTCCACTTGCAACTAGATCTGAATTTTAGAGTAGCCGCTCTTTTAGTTAAATTAGCTAGCTGTGGTAGTAATAGTCGTGCCCCATATTCTGAAACTCTCATCTCACGTCATGTGTCTAAATCACCGATTGGCCATAACCGCAGCCCAGAACTTAAAAAGAGCCTGGTTTAAACATCACCAGGCTGTCGCTTCCGTTCAGCTGGCTCGATCCTTTTTGTAAAAGATTTCAGGGACAACTTATACGAAGAGAACAGAACATGACCAGAAGCGGAGTAGGGAACGTTTACTGCAGCAGACACACAAATCATGCAATGGGATCATTTTTTGATTTTCTTCTTAATTCGTTTATCGTATGCTTGCGAGCACGTATAATTAATTAGGTGTGGAATGCAACTTCCTCTCGTTAAGGATGCTTCCTTGGCCTGCAACACATTTCTTACGTTTTCCACGTACGATCACATGTAAAAGATCTAGGCTCTCTTGTTGCTTCCTCGATGGGGTCACAAATGTGGAAAGCACATTTTCTTTCATCGAGCAACCAATTATATATGTATATCTAATTGTACGTATGTGGGTGGAGAGGGGAAAAGAAAAAAAAGGAGATCAGTCCAATACAGTCCCCGACGCCACCCTTAATTTCCTGCTATCTTCCCAATTTAACCGTCGTCTTTGGCGACATCTGAGATCACGGAGGCATTTAAATAATAATCACTAGCAGGTGTGGCGAGGGATCGATGATGGTGATCTGCCCCCCCACCGGCCGGCCTGTCTAGTGTGTCTGGAGGTGGTCAGAGTTGATGGCGCCGATGCCGCCTCCATATCCTCCTCGCGTCTCATACTCCACAGCTCCCCTCCGCATCCTTCTCCTCATATTTGGCGTCTCGCTGATGTTGTGCCACCACCACCATCGCCACCCTCACAGTGGAGTGGAAGCATTTGATGGTCCTCTAATTCGACTGCCCGGACATGGAGGAGGCGGCGGCGACAGCAGTACTACTACTCATACCGATCATGTCGAGGGTCATTTTGACGAAGATGACGACGATGACGACGACGGTGAAGTTGTGTCGGGTTCCGAAAGGATACTCTCGGTGAACGACTATGGGGCGATTGGAGATGGCGTCAGCGACGATACCCAGGCAAGTAGATGATCAGATATATTAATGTTTGCGAACTAATTATTTGCATGTTTTTTTATGGTGGACCTCCTTAACTACTTAATTTGACCTTAATTTGCTGTTTGAAAGATATATAATTAAGATTCCTTTCCTAGTCTGTCCTGTACTCACCGGACTGATTCGATGGTGACTTCTAATCTCTTCCTGATCACTCTGCTTATATATGCTTGATCGATGTTGTTTCCGCTGTGCACTCTTTTTAATTAGCCAGCTAACGAAGCAAATCTCCCCCCCGCCGGCCGGTCTCCTCTCTGGTTCATCCGTATATACATATCCAGATGCATATATATATAACTTCTCGTCTTTGTCACGGACGGTGGATGGGGGATTAAGCAGTACCGCAGGGAACTTAATTTGGTACTCATAGATCTCTAGCTAGCTAGCTCCGTATATATATATCTTCTTAAATACCTAATCCTGTTACTTATAAGTAAAATCAGCCCACGTTTGAACACTGGATCCTAAGTCAACCGACTTCAGCTCATAGAGCAGATGAGAGAAGATCTCATGATTTATGAATGAATATTGGTACTATATATATATTTATCTGCTGGTTTCAATTTCTGCGACAACCTACAGAGAAATTAGTCATTCTCATGCGCAGTACGTACGTACAATTTTTTTAAACGTTCTTGGTCGATAAGGACAGCCCAGGGAGAAATTTAATTAAGGACCTGAAAAAGGAGAATATTGCAACATATATATATACGCATCTGGAATGTGATCAAGAAAGACTATTCATTAATCTCTTCCTCCCACCCAGGCCAAATTCCTGCTTAAATTTCAGCAGACAAACTTAAACAAGGTGGACTAATTATGACGAGAGTCCTACAACTATATAAACTCCTTTTCTTGTTTCCTTTTTTCAGGCATTCAAAGATGCTTGGTATGCCGCCTGTTCTTCAACGTCGCAGAAAGCCATCCTCAAAATTCCAGAAAAGCGCAAGTACATGGTTAGGCCGACTGACTTCGCCGGACCCTGCTCCACCAACGTCACCTTACGGGTACGTGTTGAACGTCTTCACCAGTCACTACTAATTGTTCCCCGAACCGATCGAATCCCGTAGTACTCTTTGAATCTCACAGTACTTGCAATCAAGTTCTAACATTGATTGGGACTAATTGGCTTTCATATATACATATAATTAGTAAATTTGCTAAGCCCTCTCCTGCATTTATATATCCCTGCATGCACAGATCTTAGGGAGTATACTCGCTCCTCAGAACCCCGTCATCTGGCGCAAGCAAAACCCAAGGAGATGGCTCTACTTCCATGGGATAAGTCACCTTGCCCTGAGAGGGAGAGGTGTTGGTATCGTCGATGCCATGGGAGAGAAATGGTGGGCTAAGTCGTGCAAGATCAGAAAGATCAATGTACGTAATGCGTAATTATATATCTGAGTGCTACCCGTGTATTTTTTTCGCCTGACCTTTCTATTCGAATTGCTTGCTAATCTAATTTGGCTGTTTATCCTCTTTTGCAGCCATGCCGACCCTCTCCCACGGTCAGTGTGCTTCCTGGTCATATCTCATCTCTACTTAATGCATGGAAGATGCCATATATATATACTTTAGCTGGTTCCGTTTTTGCCGAATATCATACATATTTGCAGCAATATTTAATTTCCATAATTAATTAACATGCATGTACACATATATATGAATCGGTGAATTCATGCATGACACGTTAACGAATTAATTACCTCGATCGAATCAAACACGTACGTTATGATCAGCATATCATTATTATCATCAGCAAGAAGTACTTAAAGCATACATGTATCTCTGTGTCTGCGAGGTGCATGCAGGCCCTTACTTTTCACAAGTGCAGGCATCTCAAGGTCAGAAACATGACACTGCTGAATAGCCCACACTCGCATATCGCGTTTGCCGGCTGTTTTCATGTCAAAGCCTCTGGCCTGAAACTGATCGCACCCGCGTCAAGCCCCGACACTGATGGCATCCACATCAGTGGCTCCGACACCGTCTATGTCCAAAACACCGAAATTGCAACAGGTGCGTGCGTGCTCATGCATGCATTTGAATTATATTATACATACATATATGCTTCCCATTCCGCTGATCGATGCGTACTGCATCATGTATATGTATGTGTTACACATTAATGGGATCTGAACAAGGCACTTAATAATTGGTAATCTCTCAGGGGACGACTGCATCTCCATCGGGCCGGGATCAAACAAAGTGCGAATCAGGAATGTTGCATGTGGACCTGGTCATGGAATCAGGTGATGATCGATTCCATCCCCTAGAGCTAGCTACTTCCCTCCACGTACACCATTAATTACGAATGCATACACAGCAATACGTACCTTGAAGTAAAACTAAGCTTAATATATAATCGTTTATACGTTCGTTCACTATGTACGTCAAACAGCATCGGAGCCTTGGGCAAACTAAACACCTGGGCGAAGGTTTCGGATGTGCAAGTCAGCGGTGCTGTTCTTACCAACACCAAGAATGGCGTTAGGATCAAGACCTGGCAGGTGACATTTCTCAGCAGTTGCATGCGTGCTCCTCTTTTGATCATTTCTGATATAATTCGTATATATATATGATCCGATGTTTGCGGGCAGGGGAGGGATTTTGTGCCTGCCATGGTATCACCAGATGCCCCTAACATGATGCCTAATTTTGAACCTCCAAATTCTCTGCAGGGTGGTCAAGGTTATGTGGACGACATATGGTTTTCAAACATTACCATGAAAAATGTCTCTAACCCAATCATCATAGACCAGTACTACTGCGACACGCTCCAACCATGTAAAAACCAGGTAATATTAACCATACATAACATATTTGGATGCGACTGATCATTTTAACATTTCCGATCGAGTAGTCCCTGCATTAGCTAGTGATCAATTAGCTAGGATATATGCAGATCATATATGAAATCTCAACACACAAACAGCTATATATACGATCTTCTAGCTAGCTATAGATCTGTTGCTAATTAAATATTGATTGGCTACATATATATATATATGAATGAGCTGTTGTACTGTAATATTCTGCATTCATGGGGATGATATATATTGGCATGGGATTATATATATAATTATGATATTGCATGCAGACGGGTGCAGTGAAGGTGAGCAAGGTGAGCTTCATGAACATAACGGGGACATCGGCCACGACGCACGCCATGAGATTCGCCTGCAGCGACACCTTCCCATGCCATGGGATTCACCTGCAGGACATCCGGCTGACCCTCGACTCCGGATGGAACGCCACCTCCTTTTGCTGGAAGGCCTCGGGCTTCACCTACGGACTGGTCGACCCCCCTTCCTGCCTCGCCCTCGAGGACGACTACCCAGTCATAATTAATACCCCTCACTCGTCCGGTTCCCTTCTTCTCCAACCACAATAAAAGGAACAAAGCAAATTAGCCGCTGCATGCGCCTTCCCTCCGACGAAGATGTAGCAGCGGTGTGTCCAGTACGTACTGCCTTAATTTCCTCTCCTCTTTCTTGTGTGCATGCGTCCGTCCTCATCGAGCAACCCCCCCACAAAGAACCAGTCACGTTTAAGCTTACTTATACCATCTAATATATATAGTGCGTACGTAGTACCGACACCAAACCGCGCTCTCCTAGCCAGGTACGTACCGGTTGTGTGCTTCCAGCAGCAATCCACAATATATGTGTGTCAAGTTATGTTTGGCACCATTTTTTTTTGTTTGCCCTCCACGAACTTTCAAACGAAACTTCCTACATGTAATGTACAAATGAATTAAAGATGCTGACTGTTCAGCTCAGAGGCGCCAGAACTACTGTTGCAGCTGCATTTTGGTTCTAGACCTTCTCCGGGGCTTTGACGGCGTCTGTACTGCGTCCCCATCGACGGGGGACCATTGATTGCAGCGTGCTAATGAGTAAGCATTAATTAGTTGAGAGAAGAGAAAGACTTAATGTATTTTTATATTACACTTAAATGTAATATGATTAAGTAACAAGTTCACGTGACATCTACTAATTAGATTGTCACTTTATCACTCTCCATATGAAGAGTGCCACATAAATTATTATCTAGTCATATTACACTTAAAAGTGTAATATAAAAGTACACTAAATTTTTCTCTAACTTAACTAGTTAATGTGTTACTCCACATGACACCTCCACTTGATACTCGCTCTGTGGTGGATAATGCTTGTGGTGTGCTATAACTTGGTACATTTGCCATGCTCTGGACTGGAATACCCAAATCTCAATATCTTGCCGCCACAATGACCAACAAGGTTATTCGAGGTGTCTTTCGGCCCAATGATTGTGGCACACTGGCCAAATATGAATAGCCACGTAACTCAAGCTTGCGTGTGACATAGCTCATCATCTCTATCATATAGTTTATAATAAGTGCCCAATGGGAGCTGGACTACGGCCGAGGTGTGAGGGAGCTAGGCTACACCACTTCAATCTATTAAGAAATCTCAGCTCCTCACCTACCCACGAAGATCAACTAGTCTGAGCAATTCTAAGTCAGCAAGAATTAGTAGTATGGTAAATCCGTTAAAGTTGTAGGTATCAACAAAGACGCATGGGCCCGGAAGGTTCGAGGAAACATAAGCTACATAACATATTTGATAAGCATGCTCTGAGGTAAAATAGTTTGCACTTGCAAGAGGACAAAACAAAACCATTGCATAAGACTGCTTAATTCCAAGCAGATGCATTACATCTTCAAAGAAAACCAAAAAAGGTGGTGGCAGAACCCACCCAATTAGAATTTGGAGCAAGATGCTCCTCCGAGTCTCAGATTGCCAAGCCAATCCAACCCCAGCCGGCAGCCACAGTCAACTGCAATCCTTGCGCCAAATCTCCCATCCATTCTCCACGAGAAATCGGGTAAACCAAAGTTGCAATCCCCACAAATTAAACGGAGGTTGTAAAGTGTCCGAGAAATCTGATGAATGGGGTTGAGTACCCGTAACTTTGGATTTAGATACCAGTACTGGCAATGGCCGCCTTGCACCATTAATTAACTTGAAGCTGGTTAAAATTCAAAACTGGAGAAGGTTGAGCAGAAGTGGCACCTACTACCGGAGTCCAGCATGGCAGCATCCAACTCCGTTGTGCGCTTATTAGCTAGTGGGATCCAAGCTTTGGGCATCCTGTAGGCAGAGGTAAACCCAAATTTTCCACTGTTCGAAACGTCCTTGGAACAATCTTGTCCACATAAATAGTACCATCCAGATGATCACACTCATGCTGCAATATTCGTGCCTGCCAACCTGCTGCATTGACTTTGATGGGCCGCCCTTCACGGTCCAGGCCAGTGACTTCAACCTCAAGGTGCCGCTCAACCACTGCCCTAAATCCATCCACACTAGAAGAAGGGAGGTTTCAGTTCTAGAGAGAGAGAGAGAGAGAGAGAGAGAGAGATGAATAGACAAAACAGTATGAGATGATGACCAATTAAGTGTGTGCGTATCGAGGGATTCACTAACTAAATCTGATAGTGAGACTGTGAGAGGTAATCACTTAAGCTCTTCTGGTATTTAAAAAATGGGTGATGACACTGTAAAGCTGCAATTCTTTTGACCACGTTGACAACCAACTATGCAGGAACCAAACTCAGTTAACCCCCATAACACCATGCAGAGATTAATGTTGAACATTATTTTCAACTGACAGGTTAATGTCAACCATCAGGTTATACTCGCATTGGAAAATCGAAATCATTTTGTTACAGGAAATATTGAACACAAGTGCAGGTTGAACAATGATATCCAAATAGGAAATGGATTATTGCTTGGCATGTGATGTCCGAAATAATATATGAAAGACCTAACTCAACGCTCATGGAAAAATGAAAGCATAGACTCCGTTCAGATCCTTCAACTCTATTACCATAAACGGTAAGCTTTTCAATCTGAAGAATTATAAAGATAAAGAACCTATAGGCATCAAATGCTAACAACGTGAAAATAGAAAAGCGGATTTGCTTCAGGTTTCGGTTGTTCTTTCATCATCTTTTACGTCTGGAGACAAGTGCTAGATACCCTATAATTTAAACAAAATAATCCATGGCATATTTTTAAGGCAAGAATATCTTATGAATCCACGACAACATGTTGAATCCATGCTCTAACTAGTTGAACGATTCAAGAGCTGATTCGGTCATGGTAACACTGGATTTGCACACGTGAAAGTGTAAACTAACTTGGTGCTTACACAGGTGAGAAGCCATCTCTCGCTGTCTAAGGCAAATGAAACACATGCATATAGGAGGGGTAGGAAGAACCTCATTTAGATAATTCCATGAGATAGATGCAGTAAAGAAGATGAAACGTTAAGTGTCCCTACTTACCAAACAAAAAAACTTAAGTGTCCTTAGAGATGAAATGGAAGCTGAATTAGACCCCGCCAGAATTTGCAGGTTTCGATGGCTTACCTTAGGCATCCTTCAAAGAACAACGCAGTCTTATTGTTTTTCTGCTTCAGAACTGGGTTCAAAATAACCTGGTGAGAAAAGGACTGAAAAGTGATGATGACGTATAAATGCGTGGCAACACAGAAGAAAAGGGAATCCTTTTGCTCGCATGGGAGACATCTATCTTGATTTCATCTCACCAGAAGATCAAACGGTCGCCTGTCCTGTGCTTCAACCTCTTTCTTGTCAGCATAGCCTATGTATTCTTTTGTGTCCTCCAGAACAATGATCTGAAGGTACAAAACCCGATAGCAAAACATATAGTGAGAGATGAGATTATTCTCTCTGTTAGCTTACAAGCATAAAATGCAGAGGCAGAGTAATATCTCTACTGTCTATCGTGCATATGATTTCGACATCTCAGAAAGATGCAATACCAACCTACGTGAAGCAAGAACGCGAACAATATTTCCAATGACATTCTACATCATGAATCGATATGTCACAGAGGAGCAAAAGAAACAAAAGACGAACCTTTAATTTTGGGTCGACCCATCAAAAAACAATTCCAGAAAGTAGACAGATAGACAGAGGCATGCATTACATGAGTGCACAGACGCAAGCACGAAAGAGGGAGGGGAGAAGGAACAGAGGGGAAGTGGGGCGTAAACAGAAAGGGAAGCAGGATTTACAGTGAGTCAGTACCCTCAAGGGTATCCCGATCTGCGGGGCGGCGAGTCCGACTCCAGGGGCCTGCCGCATGACCGGATCATGTCATCCACTATCTTGTTGATCCGCTCAGTCCCGATCTCCGCGGGGTCAACCTCCCGTGCGGGTTCGTGCAGGACGGGATCCCCTGCCTTGACGATCTCCGGCAGCGCCGTCCCCTTCTTCTCACCGAGGCCCAGAAACCACCCTGCAGCGGCCCTCGTCGGGCGCCGCATACCAGGCCCTTTACCGAGGAGGAACGCAGAGGACGTACCATCGGAGCAGGAGGAGAGGGGTCGCGTTTTCCCAGCGGGGCGTGCGTGGCAGGACCGCCGAGGGAGTCCGAGTCGGGCGAACGTCTTCCCGCCGCCTCTGCCGCCGAAGAGAAGGGGGCGGGCGGGAGAAGCGGAGACAGGGCGCATTCGTGCCCAGAAATGGCGAACGGTAGCCTCCATTGGCGGGGGGCGAGGCGGTGCTGGCGCCGTTCCGGCCGCCGGCCGCTGTGCAAAGAAAAATGCTGGAAGTGGTTGGAAAGGCGAGGCGGCGGCGCGCCTTTTTCCCGCTGGGGATTGCGGGGGATGACGGGATCGAGTTGGGAGGGCATTTGAGTCATATTCCTTGCAACTTTTACGTAACTCGTCCAGAAAGTATCTAGAAACAGAGAATTTTGGTGTGTCATATTGTATTTGAGATTTAAAAAAATTAAGATGAAATATATATTAAATATTTTAATATAAAAATAATACAATTTTATCAAATGTGCCCATTTAATACATACTAAAATATACACTAAATATTTCTTATTTCTCAAAAAAAACGTGCCCTGCTCCGGGGTTTGATACAACAAGACAGTACTAATAGAAGGGCTTACCGCCAGAGGCTTGTTTGGAGTTAACCCCAAATGACCAATTACGCTTGTCAAACCGGTGATTAACTACTAGTTAACAGGTGTTATTCAGTTATTAAATTGGGCCGGGCCTTGGGACTTGGGAGGAAGGTTGGAATTTGTTACTATTTCTCCTTTTTCTGTGTAATTATAACAATTCTATCTTATTCTCACAACTATATCTATATATATGTGCTTGATCTACACACTACCAATTTAGCCATACTCTCTCGTTAATTAAATATAGAAAGAGATTCGGCCTAAGCGTAAATAAAGTGCGATTTACTGGTTTAAACCCTCTAACATATATTCAAATTTCAGTAAAAAAAAAGATTGGATCTAAAACCTGTTACGAGCAATTGTTTTGT
This sequence comes from Colocasia esculenta, assembly GCA_014218235.1. NCBI lineage: Eukaryota > Viridiplantae > Streptophyta > Magnoliopsida > Alismatales > Araceae > Colocasia > Colocasia esculenta. The sequence goes on from CM024761.1 coordinate 1,142,606, forward strand.
CACCCAGAGGAAGTACCTGCAATAATAGCGACCTTGACGGTGTTACCGATAGTAGGGATTTAATTCTATCAATACTAATTTTGATACTCTTGGGTTAATAGAGGAGTTTAAACATTATATCAAAGTAGTCCAAAAATAATCTATCCTGCTCTTTTTCCATCTTTAATTTCATTCATTCTTTGTTAGTTGTCACTGCCACATCTTCATATATCGATCTTCTTCATTTTAAAAGTATTATAGGGTGTTTGGTTGTACTTTTTTTTAACTTTCTCTCTTAAATTTAAAAAAGAAAGAGGACAAATATAATGTCATGTTTGGTAAACAGTTTTTTATTTTAGAGAACAACTTTTATCTAATGTAAATCTCTTTCAAAATAAAAACAGGGATGAACCAATTTTTAAAACAAAAGCACACATACGCCGGCGCCCCCTCCCCCTGGACACCTGCCCCCCACCCTCCTCCGCACCCCCCCACGACCCCGCCCTCCCCCCTGGCACCGCCCCCACCCTCCTCCGGCGCCCACCCCCCCCCCCCTGCCGCCGAACCCCCCCTCCCGCCGTGGCCTTCCCCCCTGGGCACCCGCCCTCCCCCCGGCACTCGCCCCCGCCCCTCCTCCGCACCCCCCCACCCCCCTGTCGCCGTACCCCCTCCCGCCGTCGCCTTCCCCCTACAACCCTGCCCTCCCCTGGCACCCCCCGGCACCCCCCCCCTCCCGCCTTCGCCCTCCCCTACACCCCGCCCCACACTACAAGAGAAAGCGGTTTTAGACCGACGGATATTTCCGACGGAAATATTTCCGTCGGAAAATCCGTCAGAACTACCGACTAAATAGTTCCGTCGGAAATATCCGTCGGTAATACCGACGGATAAATATCCGCCGGAAATTTCCGTCGGTACTTATTATTACCGACGGTTTTCCAACTTAATAGTTTCCTCGTGAATTGTCCGTCGAAATTTTACTATTTCCCTCCCTCCCCCGCGAACCCACTCTATCTCCCGCTCGTCTCTCTCTCTCTCTCTCTCTCCTCTCTCTCTCTTCTCTCTCTCTCTCTCTCTCTCTCTCTCTCATCTCTCTCTCTCTCTCTCTCTCTCTCGCACACGGCTTCGCCACCCCCGCCCGCCGTCGCCCATCAGCCCGGCCCGACGCCGCCGCTGCCCTAGCTTCCCGCGCCGCCGTCGCACTCTCGGGCTGCCGCCGCTGCCCCAGCCGCCGTCCGCACCCCGACCCGCCGCCGCTGCCCCTTCGCCAGCGGAGCCCCCCCAGCCCCCCCTCATCGGTGCGACCCCGACCCGCCGCCGCTGCCCCTTCGCCAGCGGAGCCCCCCGCCCCCTCATCGGTGCGACCCCGACCCGGTAACTCTCTCTCTCTCCCTCCCCCCCCCCACCCCCCCGCCGCCGCTGCCCCTTCGCCAGCAGAGCCCCCCCCGCACCTCCCCCCAGCGCGACCCCCGCCCGGTCTTTATCTCTCTCTCCCTCCAACCCCCCCCTCGCGCAGAGCCCCCTCGCCCCCTCATCGGCGCCCCCCCCCCCCCCCCAGGCCGCCTAGCCCACCCCACGCCCCCCCGGCCTGTCGCCTCGTCCACCCCACCCCCCCCGGTCATCGCGACCCCCCCCCCCCCGGTCGAACCCCCCCCCCGTGCAAGCCCCCCTCCATCTCCCTTCCCCCCGCCACCACCTGACCCCCCCTCCCCCTGTCCCAGACCCCCCCCCCCCCTATCCCAGACCCACCCCCCTCACCCTCCCCCTCCCCCTCTCGCAGACCCCCCCTCCCCCTGTCGCAGACCCCCCCTCCCCCTGTCGACCCCCCGTCCCCCTATCCCAGACCCCCCTCACCCCCCCCTCCCCCTGTCCGCAGACCCCCCCTCCCCCTGTCGACCCCCCGTCCCCCTATCCCAGACACCCCCTCACCCTCCCCCCCCCCTGTCGACCCCCCCTCCCCCTGTCCCAGACCCCCCCTCCCCCTGTCGACCCCCCCTCCCCCTGTCCCCCAAATCTCATAAATCATAAATAATATGAATTTTGATGTAATTTAATTTAGTGTGTTATTTTATTTATATTACTAAATGATGTTACTAAACTATTTTCATTCCTTATATGAACTAAATCTAAGTTTTATAGAACCAGTGAGACCTGCATTATTATATGCACGGAGTGTTGGACAGTGCGAAAGGAACACGTAACTCTCGGGTTTGTTGACGAAACTCTCGTATGGTGCTACACCAGTTTATTTTTGAAAAGCCATTTTCATGACATATTAGATATCCATATTAGTAGTCCCTCATTAGTCCCACCACTTATGACTTTGAGTCTTAGGCCTGTGATTAACCCTTTTTTTTTTATTCCCAGAAATTATCGTATGGTGCTACATCATGGCTTGGCCAAATCGTCGAGTCATGGCACGGTTGGATCACTCCAATGGGTGATCAGGCGTGCTGCGGCAACACGCCGTGGTATGCCGCGGATCGATACAGTTCGGTCTGTTGCAGGCTTTTTTTTTTTTTTTTAACTTTTCCTCTCACATTCGATATATCTAATGGATTTAAATGATGTCTAATTAAGATTAAATTTCAAACATCAGCTAATTAAGAGATGATACAAATTATAGTAATTTTAATTTTTTTGTTAATTAGTTTTTCGTCAAGTAAAAATTGTTCTAAAAATCATTAGATCGACTTAATCTCAACACTAAGGAATCTAAATGGTATCTAATTGAGATAAAATTTCAAACATAAGCTAATTAATAGATGATACAAATTATAATAATTTTAGTTTAATTTTTAAAATTAATTTTTTTGTCAGTAAAAAATCCTAATAATCATTAGGTTGACTTAATCTCAACCATGGTTCACGCGGTACGTACCGTGCTTGTGCTCTAGCGAGCCCAGGCACGGTTGGGTCACCCCAATGGCCGCGGATTGGTACGATCCGATCAGTTAAAGATGTTTTTTTTTTTCATTTCGCTCTCATATCCGATACATTTAAGGGTCTAAATGGTGTCTAATTGAGATAAAATTTCAAATATAAACTAATTAAGGGTTGATACAAGTTATAATATATATTAGTATTGTTTTCTTACTTTAATGCAATTCATGTACATGTTGTGTGAATTTGATATTATTGCACTTGTTCACATGTTTGATTTTGTTTTCATATTCCTTTCATATTTATGTTGGTTTTATTTGATCTATGCATGTATAGTACTGCTTATTTCAAAGCATGTATAGTAATTGCCCCCCTTCCCCTACAAGTTCCTTCTCCTAATTGCTTATATTCAAGCTTTTGGTAAATTAAGTTATTTATTATTTATCTTGCTCGCTGTTATTTTTTTACGTTGACATGAAAATAAACAATGCAATGACTTTCTTTGTTAAACATATGTTTTACTTTCACAAATTTCACGCTGCAAGTTAATCATTCAACGTTCGTAGTGTTTATTTGTAACCATTTGAGAGATTTTTTCATATTTACCATATTATGATTTAATTTCATATTTTAAATTACTCATGAATAAAATGTGATTAATTTTTTTTTGTAATTAGTGATGAGAGTTCGCGATTGGAAATTAGACTCAAAGAAGAACAATGTTCAACGTATCAAAGTACTTGTTTGTTTGAACGTAAAATATTTCCGCTCGATATTCGAAGATGCATGATGGTTTACTTTTGGTGAAAGAAGATGACGAAAATCATAAAGATATTCGGAAAGAAGAAAGACAAAGTTTAGAAAATAAAAGTGGATTATCTGTTATTGTTCAAGATGAAAAAGGAGTGCGATATTCTGTAATCTTACGACGCAGTTGGTGTGCTAGTATGTACATGTTTATTGGAAAAGACTGGTGTAAATTTGTGAAAAATAATTGTGTCAAAGAATTTGACATTCTCAAAGTTATGTCTTCCCATATTACGAAGAGATGTATTTGGCAAACTATATTTAGGGATATCAGTGGTTAGTTCACTCCCTAGGAAATCTACTGAGAAGCTGGTGAATAAGAGCCGATCAAGTGGTGGTGGCCTAATATGAAGACATCACGGTTTGTGTTGTTTTTAATGTTGAATACCATTAAGTATTTATATAGTGCTCAAATTTATTTGATATTCATGTATGTTTACTCTTCATTTATTTTTACGTCAACGCTTTATTTCACCCATTAGCTCTGGGACTCTCCATATAACGTATGTACGGTACTTGAATGATGTGAGGGTGTGTTTGGATTTTAACTCGGGACATGAACATTTAATATGTAGGAAAAATGTCGGAGAATCGGTCATGGATGTACCGTGGAATAGTGAATGAGTTGTGACCGAGGAGTTTAAAGACGGAGTTGACAGTTTTATTGAGTTTGCATTGAGTAATACATCAGTAGCAGTTGATCCGATGGGTAACATCCGATGTCCGTGTTCGGTTGTAAGAACAGAAAGTGGATATCGACATGGGATGTGCAGCATCATCTGTATACGAGAGGATTTGTTGGCCATTATGAGTTATGGTCGTGTCATGGTGAGTTGAATATTCAGTCGTCTGCACCAGCTAATTACTTTGCCTCCACAAGTACGTACGTAGACATGGTTGTCGATGCTGCTGGTCCGGAGTTCAATTTCATGAAGATCAAACAAATGAAGAAGTGCCGAATGATACAGCTCAGAGATTTTATCAGTTACTTCGAGATGCTGATGAGCCATTATGGGATGGTTGTGAGAAGCATACACGGTTGTCTGCAGTGTCGCAGCTATTGAATTTGAAATCTGAATTTCATATGAGCGAGAGTTGTTTTGACCGGCTTCTCTTACTGGTCAGAGCATGCTTTCTCAATCAGAGAGGTTACCTGCTGACTTTTACCGTGCGAAGAAGATGGTGAATGATTTGGGGCTTGGTTTTATGAAAATTGATGCATGTCCGAATCACTGTATGTTGTACTACAAAGAGGATGCAGATAAGACATCATGCTGTATTTGTAAGCATGATAGGTTCAAGCCCAAGAGAGGGACAAGTCAAAGCAGAAGGATTTCCGTATAAGTCATTGCGGTACTTTCCTATCACACCCAGATTGCAGCGATTTTCATGTCCTCGAGGACAGCTGGACATATGACATAGCATGCGGAAAGAGTCCGTCGCGACGAAGGTGAAATGAGTCATCCTGCCGATGGTGAAGCTTGGGCTCATTTTAGCCGTACTCATCCTTACTTCTCAAGGGATCCACGCAACGTACGGCTTGGTTTATGCACAGATGGTTTTAATCCTTTCGGAGGCTCGGTGGCATCTTACTCATGTTGGCCAGTATTCTTAACACCGTATACCTTCCGCCAGGCATGTGCATGAAGCGTGAGAATCTGTTCCTTTCATTGCTGATTCCGGGTCCAAAAAGTCCAGGAAAGAATATAGACATATATCTCAGACCGTTGATTGATGAGATGAAATTGTTATGGTCAGATGGTGTGCAGTCTTATGATGCATCCAGAAATAGAATTTCAATCTGAAGGCTGCATTAATGTGGACAATAAGTGACTTTCCAGCCTACGGCATGTTTATCTGGCTGGAGCACACATGGGAGGTTGGCATGTCCTTATTGCATGGAGGATTCTAAATCATTTGTGTTGAAATCTGGGGAAAATCTTGTTGGTTCGATTGTCATCGGCGGTTTCTACCCAGTGACCATCCTTTCCGAAAGCAAAAGGATTCTTTTATTAAAAATACAACTGTGATGGAGGAGGTAGATATGGAACGGGTGTCTGGTGGAAATATGGCGAGGCGGGTCCAGAACTTACCGACTGTAACACAACTGGCTGGTAGTACCCGACAAATCCCTGGCTTTGGGAAGGATCACAATTGGGTGAAGCAAAGCATTTTTGGGAATTGCCTTATTGGTCAACACTTTTGATACGTCATAACCTAGACGTCATGCATATAGAGAAGAATGTTTTTGATAATGTTTTCAACACAGTTATGGACGTCAAAGGTAAACGAAGGATAACGTCAAGGCACGGGTCGATTTGAAAGTACTTTGCAAACGTCCAGAACTAGAGCTACAGCATGTTCAAGGAAAAGTGGTGCAACCTAAAGCTGCATATGTGCTTGGGGCCAGACAGATTAAGGAAGTGTTGCAATGGTTAAAGCAATTGAGATTTCGGATGGATATGTCTCGAATATTGCGCGTTGTGTAAATGTCAACGAGGGAAAAATATACGGAATGAAGAGTCATGACTGCCATGTTTTCATGCAAAGACTGATCCTCTTGCTTTTCGTGAGTTGTTGCCGAAACAAATATGGGGAGCAATGACTGAGCTGAGTCAATTCTTCAGGATTTTATCTGCATCAGAACCAAAATTCATGACTTGCAAAATATAGAGCAAAATATAATTCAGACAGTCTGCAAATTAGAGAAGATATTTCCTCCAGCATTCTTTGATTCAATGGAGCACCTGATCATCCATTTACCATATGAGGCAAGGTCGGAGGACCAGTACATTTCGATGGATGTATCCGTTTGAGAGGTATATTTCTACATCTCAATTTATTGCCATTACGACGATCTTTTATTACTTATGTATGCATTTGAATATTGTCGTAGGTGCATGCACGATCTTAAGATGAAAGTCCGTAACAAAGCACAAGTTGAGGGCTCCATTACTCAGGCGTACCTCATTGAGGAGATATCGAACTTCTGTTCGATGTACTTTGACACGAAATACGAACCCGACGCACTCAACCTCCACGTAATGATGATGGTGGAGATTCCGAGGTGTCAGACCGACTCTCTGTATTCAAGTGTGCCGGACGGGCGTTCGGATCTTCATCTACTCGCGCACTCCAAGACAGAGAGTTGGTAGCTGCGGAGATCTACGTGTTCATGATTGCGAAGAACTAGACCCTTACATTCAGTAAGCTCTCCACGCTTATTCGTCATCATTTGCGTGCATTACTGCAGAACCTAACGGTTGTGTGACATTTACATTGCAGAGAGTTTGACTCGGTCATATTGCGACAGAATCCACGTCTAACTGACGTGCAGGTTGAAAAGGAACGGGAGAAGTCTTTTCCTACTTGGTTAAGATCTCGAGTATGTGTCTAATTATTTTGAAACATAAGTGTTATGTTTTTATGCAGACTGAGTTGAAGTCATTTATTCAATGTTTGTCTATTTATCTCATAATAGGTTGAACAAGGCTTCATTCCCGATTCTAGAGTACAACAGATTAGTTTTGGCCCCTCGAAGATTGTACGTGTCTATCCAGGCTACATTGTGAATGGATACAGATTTCACACGAGAGATTATGGACGGAATAAGTCTACGATGAACAGCGGCGTATGTGTGAAGGGAAGTGCCTATAATGAAAGAAATTGACTATTATGGCATTCTCGAAGAAGTCATTGAACTGCAATTTTTGGGACAAGACAACAATGTATTTCTGTTCAAGTGTCATTGGTTTGACCCGACATCTATTCGTCATGACACAACATATGGATTAATCGATGTGAAGCATAAGTCCAAATTGAGTACATATGAGCCATTCATCCTGGCGGCACAAGCCCAACAAGTTTATTATTCAAATTATACATCCCTCAAATTAAGAGATTGGTGGGCTGCATGTAGAGTGAAATCAAGACTATTCCCTGAGTATGAGCTTCTCCCGACTGATGATGAGCTCGAAGGTGTTAATGACAACTTTTTCCAATCAGATCGAGTGACGCACGAGAGTTGACAGCTTCTACGCAGTACAATGTTCATGATATAAATGAAACAATTTCCTTACATAAGGATACGAACAAGAAGAAGTTGACCCAAATGTCGTTGAGCGGGAGGTGGAGTCTGATGTGGAGGAAGACTCCCAAGATGATGAGGATGAATTCCAGGATGATGATGAAGATGATGCTGAATTAACATGTCTTCATCATCTGATGATGAATATAGATAATATACTGCATATTTTGTAAGAAATTGGTGTTGTTGTTCATTACATGTTCATAATAATTGCTACTTCAAATTGAGTGCTGATGACTTGCTATATCTTTATTTGTATCAATAGAGATATGGTACGTGGAGGACGCAGTCGGAGGTTGCCATGTCCGTTGGTAGAGGACTGCCTCCGCGTCCACGTCTGCCTCCAGGTCCGCGACAGGTATATGCATATGTACACAAAAAACCATATGGGTTATATTGTTTATATTGATTTCACGAGAACTAACGTACATACAATTTTACAGGGACTGCCTCCCCGTCCACGCCCGTCGTCCCAGCGACAGGTAATTTTCTACATTGTTGTTTATTTGAAATTCATAATTTCTAATGTGTATGAAATTTACAGGAATGCCTCCCCGTCCACGCCCGTCGTCCCAGCGACAGGTAATTTTCTATCATGTTGTTATTTGAAATTCATAATTTCTAATGTGTATGAAATTTTGCAGGGTATGCCTCCCCGTCCACGCCCGTCGTCCCAGCGACAGGTAATTTTCTACATTGTTGTTTATTTGAAATTCATAATTTCTAATGTGTATGAATTTTTGCAGGGACTGCCTCCCCGTCCACGCCCGTCGTCCCAGCGACAGGTAAATTTCTATATTGTTGTTTATTTGAAATTCATAATTTCTAATGTGTATGAAATTTTGCAGGGAATGCCTCCCCGTCCACGCCCGTCGTCCCAGTGACAGGTAATTTTCTACATTGTTGTTTATTTGAAATTCATAATTTCTAATGTGTATGAAATTTTGCAGGGAATGCCTCCCCGTCCACGCTACCTTCGTCTTCTTCCTCACCACAAGGTAAACATATGTTTCAATAGATTAGTATGTTTGGTCTCTTGCAATTTATACAATAAAAGTGTACTAAATTGTTTTCAACAGAGGTGGAGAGCCAGCATCCAGCAGCTGAGGAGGGGCCTCAGCTACCAGGACGACAACCATGCTGGATCTCAGGGTAAAGTTCATCATCACATGTTACTGTATTTGTTATTTAGGATATACATTTCATGTAGAAAATAATGTGGAATTGCAGGGGGAAGATAGATCCCAGTCCTGCTTCCCGCTATATTACGACGTTGATCCACGCACATATTCAGGACCAGTGGATGCATGGAGAGACTTCCCGGTGCCAGTCCGGGATTTATTATTTGACATGTTTATGGTATTTTTATTTTTTAGAAGAGTTGAAGTCATTTATTCAATTATTATTAATTTAGGTTTATTGCAGAACGTTGATTATTTTATTTCTTTACAGCGGAGGTTCGCGTTCACGAGACCCGAAGATCTCCCTCGGGCTCGAGCCGTCTGGGAGATTACGGCCCAGACTAATTTAAGAAAGTCGATGTAGGAGGCACGGGACAAGGCAATCAAGACCACAGGGAACCGGGATCCTATGGCTTGGGTGGATTACGGCCCTGTTTGGCTGCTGACGGACTATTGGGAGTCCCTTTGCGCGCGTTGGGCTGCTGGACCATGGCAGCAGCGGTCACAGGCGGCAATACGCAACAGAGCAACTCAACCGGAGAAGAATGTGCATACTAGTGGATCCGTATCTTATGCGACCCACAGTCAAAAATGGTAAGTATTTTATGTTCGATTAATATATACATATGGATTATTATTGTGAGACTAACTAATTTTGTTGAATTCTAAGCATCACGACCTGGAGCGTGCCCCTACTTTCGCGAGTTATTTGACCGGACTCATAAGCGGAAGGGGACGGATGACTATGTTACCGAGAGTGCCCGCGATTGCTGTAAGTCAAGCTTTAAATTATGAATTCAATTATGATATTAAAGTAATTTGTTTTCAATAATTTAATTTTAAATTATTTTACAAGAGACGTACGACAGGACGATGGCGGAGCGCTACACAGAGGCACTCCCCAGCCAGATTTGGATGCGGACGCTTGGTCGAGGCAGCGGGAGTGCCGAGAGGAGGGTCGAGTGTACGGCTTTGGGGACAGCCTGGATACTCATCGAGTGTTGTCCTCATATGCCAGTTCGATCGCTTCTCCGGCACACGCGAGTTCATCTTCTGCGCCGCCCGTCAGTGGTGTAGAGGACATTAGAGGCATCATTCGGGAGAGCTACGTACAGAGCTACAGACGCAGCGGGAAGAGCTACAGACGCAGCGGGTACAGCTACAGGCGTAGCAAGTACAGATAGAGACGCAGCGTACAGCTACAGACGCAGTTCAGCGATATGGTTCAGCAGTTCATGTCAATAATGCAGGGAGTACGCCCACACAGCCAGCAGCTCAGATCAGTATTAGTATTAATTTCATATACTTAGGATTGGGCCGGCGTCCAACACGATTGGGTCGGACGTTCAATTGACGGATCTAAAAAACACCCAAGTATATTTAAAGCGTCAAAACACAACCAGGGGGTCCAAAATCCCAAATAGGGATCGGATCGACGTGCCGTTTTCTCCGACACGACCGGGTGGGTTAAAGTGATGTGTAGAAACTGACGGAATCCAATTTGGATCTCCGGATTGGTTGGGTATTCAAGGACGGATCTAAAAACACCCAAGTATATATAAAAGGTTAAAACACACAACCCGGGGGTCCAAAATCCCAAATAGGGATCGGATCGACGTGCCGTTTTCTCCGACACGACCGGGTGGGTTAAAGTGACGTGTAGAAACTGACGGAATCTAATTTGGATCCCCGGATTGGGTTGGGCATTCAAGGACGGATCTAAAAACACGGCCAAACTATATAAATGGTCAAACCACGCAACCCGGGGGTCCAAAATCCCAAATAGGGATCGGATCGGCGTGCGTTTTCTCCGACACGACCGGGTGGGTTAAAGTGACGTGTGGGAACTGACGGAATCCAATTGGATCCCCGGATTGGGTCCGACGTTCAATTGACGGATCTAAAAACACCCAAGTATATTTAAAGCGTCAAAACCAACCCGGGGGTCCAAAATCCCAAATAGGGATCGGATTGACGTGCCGTTTTCTCCGACACGAACGGGTGGGTTAAAGTGACGTGTGGGACTGACGAAATCCAATTTGGATCCCCGGATTGAGTCGGACGTTCAATTGACGGATCTAAAAAACACCCAAGTATATTTAAAGCGTCAAAACACAACCCGGGGGTCCAAAATCCCAAATAGGGATCGGATCGACGTGCCGTTTTCTCCGACACGACCGGTTGGGTTAAAGTGACGTGTAGAAACTGACGGAATCCATTTGGATCTCCGATTGGTTGGGTATTCAAAGGACGGATCTAAAAAACACCCAAGTATATATAAAAAGTTAAAACACACAACCCGGGGGTCCAAAATCCCAAATGGATCGGATCGACCGTGCCGTTTTCTCCTCCGACACGACGGGTGGGTTAAAGTGACGTGTAGAAACTGACGGAATCCAATTTGGATCCCCGGATTGGGTTGGGCATTCAAAGGACGGATCTAAAAACACGGCCAAGCATATATAATGGTCAAAACCGCAACCCGGGGGTCCAAAATCCCAAATAGGGATCGGATCGGCGTGCCGTTTTTTCCGACACGACCGGGTGGGTTAAAGTGACGTGTGGGAACTGACGGAATCCAATTGGATCCCCGGATTGGGTCGGACGTTCAATGACGATCTAAAAAACACCAAGTATATTTAAAGCGTCAAAACACAACCCGGGGGTCCAAAATCCCAAATAGGGATCGGATCGACGTGCCGTTTTCTCCGACACGACCGGTGGGTTAAAGTGACGTGTGGGAACTGACGGAATCCATTTGGATCCCCGGATTGAGTCGGACGTTCAATTGACGGATCTAAAAAACCACCCAAGTATATTTAAAGCGTCAAAACACAACCCGGGGGTCCAAAATCCCAAATAGGGATCGGATAGACGTGCCGTTTTCTCCGACACGACCGGGGGGTTAAAGTGACGTGTGGGAACTGACGGAATCCAATTCGGATCCCCGGATTGGGTTGGACATTCAAAGGACGGATCTAAAAACACGGCCAAGCATATATAAATGGTCAAAACACGCAACCCGGGGGTCTAAAATCCCAAATAGGGATCGGATCGGCGTGCCGTTTTCCCTCGCGACACGACGGGTGGGTTAAAGTGACGTGTGGGAATGACGGAATCCAATTTGAATCCCCGGATTGGGTCGGACGTTCAATTGACGGATCTAAAAACACCCAAGTATATTTAAAGCGTCAAAACACAACCCGGGGGTCCAAAATCCCAAATAGGGATCGGATCGACGTGCCGTTTTCTCCGACACGACCGGGTGGGTTAAAGTGACGTGTAGAAACTGACGGAATCCAATTTGGATCTCCGGATTGGGTTGGTATTCAAAGGACGGATCTAAAAACACCCAAATATATATAAAAAGTTAAAACACACAACCGGGGTCCAAAATCCCAAATGGGATCGGATCGACGTGCCGTTTTCTCCGACACGACCGGGTGGGTTAAAGTGACGTGTAGAAACTGACGGAATCCAATTGGATCCCCGGATTGGGTTGGGCATTCAAAGGACGTATCTAAAAACATGGCCAACATATATAAATGGTCAAAACACGCAACCCGGGGGTCCAAAATCCCAAATAGGGATCGGATCGGCGTGCCGTTTTCTCCGACACGACCGGGTGGGTTAAAGTGACGTGTGGGAACTGACGGAATCCAATTTGGATCCCCGGATTGGGTTGGGTATTCAAAGGACGGATCTAAAAACACCCAAATATATATAAAAAGTTAAAACACACAACCCGGGGGTCCAAAATCCCAATAGGGATCGGATCGACGTGCCGTTTTCTCCGACACGACCGGGTGGGTTAAAGTGACGTGTAGAAACTGACGGAATCCAATTTGGATCCCCGGATTGGGTTGGGCATTCAAAGGACGTATCTAAAAACATGGCCAAACATATATAAATGGTCAAAACACGCAACCCGGGGGTCAAAATCCCAAATAGGGATCGGATCGGCGTGCCGTTTTCTCCGACACGACCGGGTGGGTTAAAGTGACGTGTGGGAACTGACGGAATCCAATTTGGATCCCCGGATTGGGTCGGACGTTCAATTGACGGATCTAAAAACACCCAAGTATATTTAAGCGTCAAAACACAACCCGGGGGTCCAAAATCCAAATAGGGATCGGATCGACGTGCCGTTTTCTCCGACACGACCGGGTGGGTTAAAGTGACGTGTGGGAACTGACTAATCCAATTTGATCTCCGGATTGGTTGGGTATTCAAAGGACGGATCTAAAAACACCCAAGTATATTTAAAGCGTCAAAACACAACCCGGGGGTCCAAAATCCCAAATAGGGATCGGATCGACGTGCCGTTTTCTCCGACACGACGGGGTGGTTAAAGTGACGTGTAGAAACTGACAGAATCCAATTTGGATCCCCGGATTGGGTTGGGCATTCAAAGGACGGATCTAAAAACACCCAAGAAAATGATGGATCTAAAAATATTATTGTATTAGTTAGAGAAATAATCACATGTTTTAAATTTCATTTTGAAAATACTGTATTTCTTTTATTTATTATTAATGTTTCTCATTTTAATTTGTTTTAATATAGGATCCAGCTGCAGACGATGACGAGGCAGGGACAGTAGACGATCCAGCAGATCTATGTTGATTTTTGTATTCATTATGCTATATGATTTATATTTATTGTATCTTATGATTTTATGTTGATTGTTAGTATTTGTTAAATTTATGAATATTATAGCAGGTTGACATTGTAGCAAATATTTTTATTTATTTATTTAAAAAAATATGTGTATTTTCCGACGGATTTTCCGACGGCTACGTTTCCGTCGGAAAGTATAAATTACCGACTGAAAAATACCGTCGGTAATACAGTCGGACAATACTGACGGATTCGCCGACAGATATAAATCCGTCGGAACTGTTAAATTACCGACGGCAATATACCGTCGGCAGGTCCATCGGCAAAATACTGACGGATTGGCCGACGGATACTATACGTCGGAAAATATACATTACCGACGGTTAAAGACCGTCGGTACTTCGGTCGGCAAATACTGACGTCTTTACCGACGGATGAAATCTGTCGGAGGTTTCGACCGAATGCCGACGGAATTTTCATCCGTCGGAAAGTTCTGACCATCATTTCCGACGGAAAGTTTCCGACGAGTGTTGGACGGAAAGCGGTCGGAAGGCGCATTTTCCGACGGAATACCGACGGATTGCCGACGGATTCAGTCGTCGGTAATACCGCTTTTTCTTGTAGTGCCAGACTCCTGCCCCCGCCCTCCCCTGGCCCCCCTCGGCCGTCGCCCTCCCCCTCCCCATGCCGGCGCCTCCCCTCCCCCTGGGCACCCGCCCCCGCCCTCCTCCGGCGCCCCCCCCCCCACCCCCCACTCCCCTGCCACCGGACCCCCTCTCGCCCTCGCCTTCCCCTACGACCACGCCCTCCCCCGCCGCCCCCCGAACCCCCTCCCCTGCCGCCGGAACTCCCCCTCTCGCCGTCGCCCTCCCCTGCTACCCCGCCCCCGCCCTCCCCTGGGCACCCGCCCGCAACCCCCCCCCCCCCCCCCCACGCCCTTCCCCACCCGAGCGGCTCCCCCTCCCGCCCCAAAAACACACCAACATAAATTTAAAAATTATATATCTTTACCAAACAGATAACATCAAGTTTTTATGATTTTAAATTTGAAGTTAAAAGAGAATTCAACATCATTTTTTAGAGGAGAATAGTTTCTTTTCTTAAATTGCTCCCAAACACCCCATTAATCATGAAAAAACAAAAGTATACTAGAATAATAATTATTTTCTAATGAAATAGGGCATGTGTATGTTAGAGTAGTCCTATAATAAAAATGGATAAAATATTTCTTGTGTTTATAATAGTGGTGTTCTCTCCATTCATAACTTTAAGTTTTTAAATTGGAAGACTCAATTCAATATTAAAATTTAACCCTGAACATAGTTAACAAGGTTGGCCTATATATATATATATATATATATATATATATATATAATATATATATATATTATCTATAATAATAAGAAATGTTTTTTAGTATTTATTTTGGGTGGATACTAAAATTCAGTTAGATTGTTTGGAGGCAGTTTATTGAGCCATGTAGTGTCATATGGTGTAGCTAACAGGAGTAGAGAGATGGAGTGGCAGTGACTAGCAGTGGTGATCCACATCTATTGCCTGAGTCACCAATGGCGGGTGACCGACAGCATCATTGGCGATTGGTGGCAGGCTGACTCCACTCCTCCCTTATACTAAACAGTACTTGTTCTGTTCTTCGGGCCATCCACCTTAATTTGCATGGAAATCCAAGTATATATATTATTAAGATAATTTGGTGGAGGGCAATCGCGTTTCAGATCAATACTTGGAGGTGCAGTAAGCTGTGCGTGGATTTCAATCAGCAATGATCTCATATTTAGTGGCGGGGTTATTTGGGGTCAGTGGAGTCCTGTGATTTTATTGGATTGAAAATTTTTTATTAGTGATGTAAAATTTTACTATTAGTAACAGTGGCGAAGTCAAAATATTTAAAAAAGGAGACAATTAGAAGGAGGGTAATTAATAAGATAA
The DNA here is from genome assembly GCA_014218235.1 of Colocasia esculenta. Lineage (NCBI taxonomy): Eukaryota > Viridiplantae > Streptophyta > Magnoliopsida > Alismatales > Araceae > Colocasia > Colocasia esculenta. The sequence continues at coordinate 1,158,113 of CM024761.1, forward strand.
TTGTTCATAGATATTCAACGTAAGAGGGGGCAATAATAAAGTTTAAAAAATCTTCACATGTCATCTTCATATGCCCATCATAAAGAGAAATTTTATACAAAAAAAATTAAGAAGGAAAAAAATTATACAAAAAAATAAGGGGGGGGGCAAGTGCCCCCTTGACCCCCTCTGGCTCCGCCACTGATTAGTAATCTCACTTGATCGGAAAAATACATTTAAGAGTGTACCCACTGAATGAAAATTTTAGATGCGTAACTACCCATACTAATCCATAAATTAATCTGCTAAGCTCTCCAATATAATATATATATATATATATCTCGTAATCTTCTGCCGCCTGTCGACGGAACATACAATTACTGATCAGTTAAAGGTCCAGTTCTTAATGCGTACGTGGAACATGCACAGGACTTCATCTTGTCATTTACTTGGAAATTAAGGTAACTTATATACAGCAGAACTTCCTTGAAAGTATATTAATCATGCTTCTAATTACTGGACTTCGTCATTTACATGAGACATGTGGGTACTAGCTAGCTAGTACGTCATAACATATGACCTACTTTTTCTTTTGCTGTCACTCGTCAAGTACATCTTGGCCACCTGATCATCACCTAGCTACGTACTCTATATCAGCTCCTCCTCTATGTACGTATCAATCCTGCGTGCATATACAGCAAATGGGGAGAGTGGAGATCAGCAGCAGTTGAAGTGTAAATTTAATTCAAGATCTGGATTGTCGGGAGGGGGGGTGTGATGGGTTTGCAAGGGAGGGAGAGAGAGATCATGATGGTCACTTACTGTGCATATTCGATGTTGATCTTGGTGTTGGGGAACCGGGATATGGCGTCGAAGGCTTGGTCGGAGAGGACCATGGTTGAGGGGCAGGGGTTGCTCCGGCACACGTCCACCACCTCCACCACTATGAACTCATCCTTGCACGGTCGCCGGAGCCCGCTCAGGCAACGCAGCCGGTAGCGTCGGCCGCACGCCGCGCCGTTGTCCCATATCCCGTTCCCTGCTGCCACAAACAGGCCGCCATCCGGAAGCTGGTCTTTGCCGTAACCTGGACATCTTGTTGCTGGAGACAAGTGCATGTCACAAATACGTCAGCTAGATGTAGCATTAAAGATTTGGAAGAAGACGAAAGGGGGTGTGGGAGAACGAGTTCCGCATTATTCTTTCTTGCATGGCAGGGTCTATGTATATATATAGTTTTCTAAGCTCCATATGTTTTGCTAATGGTTAATGAGCTAGAGAGACAACATGCTTCTCTCTCCAACATGCATATTTCTGCTTTAAATAGCAAAGGGTCCTGCACGGAGACGTGTAAGCAGGGGCGCTTGCAATAAAGAAAGAAGAGAATAGTCTGATCTTATCTAGTGAATGTATGCTATGAATAAGGAATAAGGATGAGGGCGCGCCACCCGACGATCATCTACCAACTGTGTCTAGCAGTGACTCTAAATATGTTTGTTTTGATCAGTTATATATATCTTGTCTTTCAAAAAGTCGTCATTTACACATAAGCCAAAATGGGTGTGTGTGTATATATATGTGCCTAGGGAATTGGCAAGAAAATCAGAACTCAGTTTCTAGCTAAACCAGACGTACGATTCAAGAAACACCACGCTAAATTTACTCATATATCTATCTATAGATTATACAGATATATCTATATACACATATATAGAGAGAGAGTGTGTGTGTGTATGTAATTCTGTAGTTCAATCTGTCTTACTTACGTAGATAAGGGGGATTGTATGAAGTGGCTGTGCCAACATCCGCCATAGCCAGGTGGAGGTCAACGGCACACAGCCATCCGAAGAACACGGCTGCTGCGAGTGTTTGCCTCATTAGGGATGATCGATCTGAGGACAGGAGAACAAGAACCGGAGGGTCGATGGTTGGTGCCTCTGCGCCACTTCTGCTTGGATTGCTTTCCACGACGAGGCAGCACCTCAATTTATAGGAGAAGCTAGCTGGAGTCCAGAATCGGCCGATACCTTCGGGCAGCCATACCTGGCTAGATCTCATTTGAATTCCTCGATCGCGGTGGAACTCGATTAGAATAATGCAGGTTATTTTTCATCCACGGTGTGTGCCGTCTGCTTTGATTGATGATGTGATGATGTGATGATGTGAGGGTGACGTGGTAATTAACATCTCCACCGCTGCCACTCTGCCTCCCATATACGACCGGGACTTGCGGCAGCGTGTATGAACTGTGGGAATTATTTGGTTGGATCCTCTGTTCCCACTCTGTGTTTTTGGTCATAGCCCCTTTTCAGTGCTCATGTCACTTGGGCGTAGTGACTAGCTAGATGGCTTACGGCATGCCTAGCTGTGGGCTGTGGTCCCTCCTCTCCACCAAGTTCCCATGAACTGAAGATTGGAAAACTAATGCATGGTGGGCGCTTATATACAAAGAAGGTATCTGGATCCACACATGCTGAATTGCTCCCAGGTGTGTGTGTATATAATATATGTTGAATTTCAAATTTGTTGCTGACAGTTTAGGATTTTAAAAATGGAGAGGGCGATCTTATACATCACGGTAGAAGATCTACAGGAAGAAAAAGGGATCATGGGACTTAGGATTACGATTGAAAACCTAGAAAAATTCTTCCGATATATTTAGGTCAAATTCAAATAAGAGCTGGAACAAGAAAATGAGTAATTCGATATCGCTCCTCCACATTAGAGTGGGCGTAGAATCTTACATATCTCTAGTTGAAGGACTTCTTTTAAGATTTAATGTGGTGGTCAAGCTTGACTAATGATCCCATGCAATGTGATTGTAATTATGGTTAGGATCTTAAGCGTAACCATTAGATAGTGCCCATCATAAATTTTTATGTTCGCTGCAAGGATCGTGGGTAGTAATTATACCAATTATGGGTAACCTATTGTTATCCTCTTCCGTTTTACTACTCTTGGATAACTGTTATTTATGTTAGATTCACTAACTAATTTATTAGGTAAGAGTGTTTGTTGTTTTACTTCCACCGAGCTAAGACTTTGCCAGGTAAAGACTTGTTAGATTAAGTACTCTCTAGACTATACAATGTCGGGATAAAGTCTTATCAAGCTAAGAACCCTTCAGACTATATGCTAGCAAAATAAGATCTCATCAGGCTAAGTACTCTCCACACTATATACTGTTAAGATAAGGTCTATTGGGTTAGGGTCAGTCGAGATAAAATGTGGAGTGTGTACCGAGACAACTTCTTACCTTAGCATATGTTGAGACGTTAATTCAATATCTTCGTTGTCATCTCATGCTATTCTTTTGGCGTCAACGTCAAAATAAGGGCCCTCCTTAAGGTGGCAAATCAAGTGCCCGTGGCACTTCGTAGGCCATGTTTGATAACTGAGATTTAGTAGGCGGGCTCTTTTTGGTAACTGAACTTTCACCTATTAGGTCGAGCTTAGTAACTAGACATTATGGATTGTGTAAGAGGGCCGAGATTTCCCCTCTCCACTTGCCTCTCTACTCTTGAGCTAAAGAATTTAGCTCGGAGAGTATGTATACTCGGAGAGATAGATGAGTAGGTTTCTTAGTTTACGAACCACTCAAAATAACATGTATAGTGTGTCACTTCATGGGCTTCAAGAGATGTTGTTGCTAATCTACTCAAGTATGGAGAATGATGTCCATTGCAGCACTTCTTTTTGCGGCTTCGTCATGATCTTGCCACTTAGACACTATCGTACCCTCCCATTTTTTCACGAGTTAGGTGCCATTATGTGCATCTTGGGTCATGATCCCACTTCTCCTTATTTTGCAAGGGTTTTTTTATTTTCAAGAAGTAGGTTTTTTAAAAAATCCCAAAACATTTTCACCTATAAATATCCTTTTTTAGGTCGCCTTGCTCGTTTCTTCTTCAAGCTAGTCTTTATGTTTCTGCTCTTGCTTCAGCTCTCTCTTCTACTTTGGTGACTCTGACGTCCTCATTCTTACTTCCATCTTTTGTGTCGGAACTCTAATCTAATGAACTCGGCTATGACTCACAAGATTCTCATTCTTCTTATGTCCTCTGATTCTTCCAAGTTTCAGCTTCTGGGTCTTTCCCCCCACTAGATTGGCTTCTTCAATTTTTTGTTTCTCCCTTGGTCTTCAAGTGTTGGGTTCCTCATCGGTCTCCTATGATTTTTCTCCTTCCAATTCACCATCCTCCATGGATAATCAGGCGGCATGCTCTCCAAGATGGTTTTCAAAGGAGAAGATCGAGGCCACTATTGTTTTGTCTGTGCTACGACATCTACCGTAGAATGCTGAAGTAGGAGGTGGAAGACCTCACCTTCTGCTACATTTTCCCCCCTCAATTTTTTTTCCCACTCATCCTTCCACCTCTCTGAAACATACATACTTTTTGAGCTAAGTTCCTTAACTCGGGAGTGGAAATCTCGACCCTCTAATCTAATATGTAAGGCTCAATTACTAAAACTCGGCCCTAAAGGGTAAAGTCAAGTTACTAATTAGGAGTCTGCCTAGCATAACCCAATTATCAAATAGGGCTTACCAAGCACCACAAGCATTTGATTTGTCATCCTAATAAAGGCCCTATTTTGGCGTCAACGTCAGAGAATTGCCCGAGGTAAAAGTGTGACTTCCAAAATAACACCTCAACATGTGCTACGGTTGGAAGTTAACTCAATCTGCACCCCAAATTTATTCTAGTAGTGTATAACCTGAAGGTACTTAGTCCAACAACACCTTATCCCAGCAATGTATGATCTAGAGGGTCCTTAGCCCAACAAGACCTTATGTCAATAATGTATAACTTGAGAGTACTTAACTCGACAAGTCCTTAATTCGGCTTAGCCTTAGATCGTGTGAGTGAAGCGGCAAACACTTTTGTTTGATAAGTTGATCAGTGGATCTCACATGAACAACGGTTATCCAGAAGCAATAAATTACCTAAAGAGAATAATAATGGCCTGCCCATGATTGACATATATAAGTACTATCCATGATCCTCGCAATGGGCATGAAAATTCATAATGATCACTATCCTATAGTTACGTCTATGACCATAGTCATAACTATAGCTATGTTACATGGGACCGTTAAAAAGAGTACTTGACCATCGTCATAATCTTCAGAGAAAGTCTTTCGATTAGAGGTATATAGGATTTTACATCCATTTTATTATAAGAAGTAATTTCAAATATATCATTACTCTACCTCTTATCAAATTCTGACTTATATATCGATGAATTTCTCTAGAATTATCCCAACACTCATATGCCTTTTTTCTTTCTTTCTTGCCGATCTTATTTATGACATCTAGAATCGCCACCTTATTTCTCAAATGGCCAAAGTGAGAACGGATTAATTAACTTCGTTGGAAAACTCACAAACATCGCTTTCTTCGTATTTGGCCCACAGTTGGATGAAACTTTCAAAATCCCTTTGTGCCTGTTTGTATGTCCCCGAGTTGTGGTGTCAATCACACGATGAGGCGGCCATCCTGGATAAATCAGCCGTTTCCCACACAGACTTGATATGAAATTGAAAGCTAGCTAACTCATTTTTAATCCATGTCGTCATTTCTGCACAGTATATATATATATATATTATATATATATATATATATATATATATATATTATATATATATATATTCCACTTGGATCGAGTTGCGAATCCATAGTTCCCTAGTTTTTCTGAACTACGTACCTCGTTGAAATATGTATTCCTCTGGTGTTGTGGTCATGGTCTGACCAACCTGTGGGGGTGATCATAAAAGTCCGAAGTTGACTTGTCGACAATCATCTGATTTTGCGTGCCGCTGTTGTGGGCCAGTCAAGGAAAAGTGATCAGGATTAATTTGACCCAACTAGCGCGCATGAACACCTGCACCCCCCTTTTTCACCTAACGCGGCACTAACGATGCATAGGATTCGAATATGGGGCATGCATGTAGCGATATGTCTCCGCCATTGATATCTAGCTCTATCTACTGCTAATTAATTGCCACAAAATATTCCATGTGATATATATATGCATAACAGAGGTCCACGGAACTATATACACAAGTGGTCGATCGAGAGGCCAACCATCGGTCCTTTATTTGTGGCTGCTGGCTCGATCGATCTTGTTGGTTCTGGCCGACTTAATTGTCTAGCTAGAATTGTCATACAACATGGAAATCTATAGTTTGATGTCAATTAGTTTCAAGATGATCAGTGGAATTAAGTTTCTCCATTTTGGTTTACGGAGGTTTTTGAAGATAGAGAAAAACAAAGAGATCTGTTGTAGAAAGTAGTAGACTTCGATTTTATGTTTTAGCAATTATTACTTGTCGAAGATCTGTCTACACAGACCCAAAGTTTCAGTATTTAATTACATCAGTATTCTAAATGACCTTTTAATTGTCACCTAGTCAGTCAGGCCAAAATGTCGATCCCCATCTTGTAGGTATTTAATCCTTAATTTCTTCCACGCCGCATATGCATGTGATAGAAAATCTTTCATTAAAGATTGTTTTTTCCCTTTTTTTGGTGAAAGCCATTTCCTTGCAGGAGGTGTGGAAATGGATCTTTGATCCATTCACTATTATTTATTTGTTTATAATTTGGATGTGTGAGTATACGTAATTGTAAATTCAAATCTGATCGGATACTAATTAAGTTGTGTAGATGAGAAATAAACTTACAATCACAAAACGTAGACATGTCAATCACATAAATAACTATATGTTTTGTCTTCGAGAGTCAAAAAACTTTGAGTCTACATGTGCACTGTTTGACTCTGTCAAACAAAAGTGAATATCGGATCGAGACTAAAAATTGTTATTGGCTAAATGCAATGACATTAATTATATTTATCTGAGAGAGAAAATCTTGATTAATTGTCAAGAATAGAAGACCTTATTATCTAAAAACAAGTAAAGGAGAATGCTTTAAACTTCAAAATTAAATACAACTTGAGAAGATGTTTATTTAATAGGAATCAATTTGATATAATTGGTAGTACTTTATTCATCTTATATTTTATCATTATTTTACCTATATGTTTCTTTATACATGCTATCCCTATTATTTATCATATATATTTATAAATATTATATTTCTTAAAACTACGCATCGTGTTGCAACAAGTATCAAGTATGTTACCCAACATTAAATTAGTATATAACAAGTGTACAAGAAAGAGACTTAGGTAACATAGTGTCAAAATGAATGAGAAAACATTCAAATCACCTGGCTAATAACACTTCCCCAGCCCACCATTTGTTGAGATGGCGTTCATAGGTATCTATCCATATAGGTAAGATGGTACCAATGAGTCAATATACGCACCGATGGCGATATGTTTGTGGTACCGAGTCATCAAGGAAGGTTTACTCGCTGCAGGTTGGCTGAGACACAGTTAGGAAAATTAACATGTATGAGTTGAGCAAATATGAGTAATATGTAGTCTCATAATAGGCTGAAAAGCCACCAAATTACTTTGTGTGCAAAGTCGCCGAATCACTACTTCATTGGACTAATTAAGTTGCAGGGACTCCATTGGATTGAAAAGCCATCGGTTCAAAAACGTCACTATTCAGAAATGTCACCAACTCAACATATTGCACCAGATTAATGGTGTCACCGTATCAGAAACTTCATCGCTTCAAAAATTCTATCGGTCTACTCGCCATCTAATCAGCAATATTATAAGTTCAAAAACTGCACTGACTAAGTAGTGATGCCTGATCAATAGTCCCTGGGTCAAGTACAGAGAAAAAATTAGATAACATCTCTCATTGTCTTGTGAATTTTGGAGAGTCTGTCAACATCCGTCCACCACTATAGAGACGGTATCAATATTAGGATGCATACTGAGAGCATTACCATCATATGACATAGTACGACATCGATTCTTGAGGCATATTTACAAGAGAACCGACAAACACCAGACCATCAAATGGGACAAGACAACATGAATATTTTTTATTACTAAAATATTGTTCAATATTTGTAACCATGAATCGGTGGTTGCAATTATCACTGATCATACATGCTCCATTGAAACGGGTTGTGTAAACAACGGAGAGGGCTGAAGTTAGATGAGCCCACTGACCCATTTTTTTAGCAGTGACATCTTGATAGGAGAACGCTTACATCTAGGGGTGAATACAGTCCGGCTCACCCGTACTAACCAACCGACTGCAGAATGTTTTGTGAAATTATATGGTATTATTTAATTATATATTATATAATATATTCGATTCATTTCGATTTCTGAACACTAAATCGAACTGAACCTATAAAGTCTTCAATTGAACTGAACCGAACCGATCTGTTCAGTTCAATTTTTCGAGTTGGACCAATATGAAAACAGCCCTACTTACACTGTGAGCTATTTCCCACCTGCCCACTCCTTATGTACGATTTTTCTTCTATTACTTATCAATAAAATAAAATTATATGTATACTCAAGATATGACTCAAGAACCTCCACGCATATTTTGATGACTTACATCTAAATTCTCCCCTTCATGTTATCTACAAAAAATGATAGATAGAGATGTTAGAGGCGTTCTCAATCACTATTATTATTATTTAATTATGCAAGAGAGATCTCAGCATCTCCCATATCCACTAAATTAGTTCTTCCGAATTCGATCGAAGAGTGCAATATATTATCAAATTCGTGAAATTAATGTTGCATTTGTGTGTGGTATAGCTAGCTAGCTAGCTAGTGTTGCTTATATATGTCTGGCTCGCCGCTAGCCGCACGTTGGCCAAAATTAAGCTCTTCTCCTAATATATATAATCGATGGCGGGGGCTGAAAAGAGGTGGCGGTGCCGACGTCGGCAAATAAAAAAGGCTGTGTCGATCTGTGGATATATATACAATATGCTCCACCTACCTAATTAAGCACTCGATCGGGGGGGGGGGAGCGGGCGGCGGGGCGCACGGCAAAGAGAAGATCATTAACCCATCAAAAACCCACGTTCCTTAGCTAGCTATGGCACTAATTAAATGATATGTAATTATATAAACTCACTCAGATATATATCCCATCCCAGCTGGTAGATCATGATCAACATCGCCAACGTCATTATTCATAATATTAACCCCCAATCATAATCTGATCGGCACGTACAGCCTCCCGTAAATAAACGATTGTCTTCTTATCGTGCACTTAGTTGTCTTCTCTTTGCGAGGGAGAGAACCTGCTAATCTTTTTTTTTAAGGTTGATCTCCACTTAATTTGCGACTGCAGATAATTATAATTGGGGCCGGGAAGAATGATTAAGACGTCTGAGATATGATTATATATACAGATGAACGTCCGAGAAAGTGACCCCGAAGTGGAGTGGATGCGAGCTCATCATTAAAGCAGTCTGTTATATACATATAATTAATCAGCTATAATATGTTTTTTTTTCCTTAAGAGGACGGTACGTCAGTGATCATGTGAACCACTAGAACAGTACTACTGCTAGCTAGTTGCACCATTGCGGTATCCAGGTGTAGCTACGCCAGTCGGGAAGATGGATAAGATCTACCCAGTAGTCCTGTTAATTGCTGCTACCTTTTATTTGGACAATGAGTTCTACTGTTAATTGCTAGTGACATCCAAGAGTGCGCACTAGCATGCTATCAAGCTCTAAAGATAACAGATCCAGCTCCGAAGATCTCAGGATCTATTTGGATTGGCGCACCACAACGTGCTTAATCCTCAAGCTAGCAGACATCCATATGCATGGTTCATCCGCAGATACGTACGAAACAGGTTCTCTTGCTCCCTCGCTGAGATCAGATAAGCCACCTATGTACGTAGCTTGCAGTACTCTGTTTTCCCTGACGATGCAGCACGCACTAATAATTAGTTAAACCTTAATCAATTTGCTTCCTATCCACACCATATATGTTAGAATATTAATATTCAATCTGGTTAGGTGTCAGCCAGACCTCCAGATGACTGGATATGGGATTCTACTTCAAGATGAGGATGACTATCGAATTAGGAAGAGGATCTTGCTGATTCGCAACCTTTTTGCTCACATCCTGAAGGTTGCTCTTAAAAAAGAGATCTAATTAGTTAAGTTGTAATTAATTTGTTCATGAGCGAATTTATTGATGTTGCAATGCACCCACGAATGAAGCATGCCAAACATTAATTGGGAACTAACCTGCCGGTGGGGAGGAGATAGGAACATGAAGTTTAGGTTATAGCTCACTGCGTTTCATTAGAAACCTTTCCTCTGAGATTTCTTTGTTAGAGACAGTTGAACTTAACTGCGTATAGAAGGACGATGGATGGACAGTAGTCACACCAAGCCAAAACCATCTTGCTTTCGGTGTCAGATATCTCATCTCGTTTTCCCCCGTCACCCGTGGCCCTAACCCATATTACGTGTCTTATTAGGCCCCCCAGCTGCCACCTGGTTCGGGAAGTGCTGCTAATCTACTCTTCCCGGAGAAGTACGTAGAGTAAATTGCGGCCAAGTATGAGATCCGAAAGCTGGCAGATAAAGGAATGTACGGGCAATTCTTCTGAACGATGAGTTGATGATGATCTATACTCTCTCTCTCTCTCTCTTTTTACTAATAAAGTTGCAGCACTTCACATAAAAAACGGTACATGATAAAGGGGGAGTAGATGCAGGCGCCATCTATGGAGACCTGGTGCCTGTCGTAAGCCGCCCTCACGCACTGAAGTGTTGGAGAAACTCGTTGGATATTGTCGGCGGAAAGCCAACGGAGTAATTCGCAGCCACAGCCACACCTTTATATGTCATGGGGGGAGTTCAACTGGACCGGCATCGTATCCATATGCCGAAGTTATAGATTTTTGTCCTAAAACCAGAGACTCATTTGAGGAAAGTTAATTGAGTGAGGGCAGGCAGCTAGCTAGCTAGACATGCGCGCAATTGGGTGTTGATGGAAGTGTGTGTTAGACAAAAAACTAGTTGTAAGCCACAAGCAATAAAACCGAGCAACGTACGTACCGTTTGATTCATTGGATAAACGACATCCATGTATATATATGTCCTCTTTTATAACATTTTTCTATGATATATATATATATATATATAAGACGGTCACGTTGTCGTTTTGCCTGTGAACGTATGTGAGTAATTCTCTTCAAGTAAGTTATGCCACAAACTCTAATTTGTTGGAATAAATATTGGGTATCTTTTGTCCAATTCTAGCTGGCTCCACTTTTTTTTTTCTGATACGCGGTGTGGTGGTTTAAATTTAAACCACCACGCTACCAACAAGAAAAATTTAGATTCGACTCCCCGAAAAATCCGTGTGGAAGTGTACATCGCTCTTGTATCTAAGCCTCTCTCTCTTTTTTTTTTCCTGAAAACACCTCCTGCGTCGAAGCGCACCTTCGAAGACCTGCCGCCATAGTGTGCTCGGGGCGCCCAGCCAGTAGACTAGCTGCATGCATGAAACAACTTGGGCATCAATGTTTTTTTCTTGTCATCAAAGGACTAGATCTCACCATGCATGTTTTTTTTTTGGCTGAAAGGCCTGTGATTGGCCATTTATTTATAGGATAAATTTATAACAGGTGGCAAAAGTCAAATACAGCCCAGTTGGCAAAAGTCAATAAAAAAAATCATCACAAAAGAAAACAATATTGATTATAGGAATAGACCAATTATATATCTCGTAGAGAGTCGATCCCAGAATAAGTACACTATAGAATAGCTCGAGGAAGAAGGCTCGGACGTCAGTGACAACGCTCAATATCCTCATCTTCAGTTTCTTAATCAGAAATCTCAAAATCTAATGTTATACCCGGCATGAAGATGTTTTCAACTTTAACTCGTTCTGCAACCCTCCAAGCTGCATCAACATCTTGAATGCCTAGAAATGTATTGGTTTTTGTTGTAGATATGATTAGCAGCTGGATTCATTTCTTGTCGCATATATAGGGCTAGAAGATCGATCTCGTGATACTGTACGTTAAACAAATTATTCTGACACCATTTTTACGAGTAGGTCGCGAAATACATTTCCTCCGACCAGAAGAAAAGGTAGCCGAGGCTGACGGGGAGTGGTTCGTTGCAGAACGTGCCGGTCACATGATCAATTTTTTTAGCCTTAATAGTAACCCTCAGTGCGTGCATCTTTGTATGTACCAAGTTTGAGATTACCTGAAGAGAAGCGCTTTGCACCCGCCGGCCGGACAATTATTTGTCCGGCTGGCGCGGGTGGCCCGGGCCAGCATCGCCCCAGGCGCGCGATGCTGGTCCCCCCCAGCACTGCTGGGCGCGGGCCATCCTGCACCGGCCAGACAAATCATTTGTCCGGCCGGCCGTCAATAAGTATTTCCATTACCTGAAGAAGGAGAGCTTAGAGAAGTTGGGCCTCCAAATGGACCAAAAGGATCAAGATTATCGCCTGGGATCGAGTACTATGGGCCTGTAGCCTCCGTGGCGTGCTGGGCTTCCCCTGCCAAATCGTTAGGCTGAGCCGAGTCATCACCATGCATGCTTGACATTAACAAGTGTGCATGTGCTGGTAGAACCTCCCATTTGATTTGGGTGAAGCATGCAGTACAACTTTTTGAAGAAATGAGCTTAAATTGTTTCTACATCACTCTAATTAATTATGAACCATGAACTTTGTTTTAATTACATGCTTGCAGATTTATTTACAAGGACATGTCATATGCTGCTAGAATTAGTGCGGTGCTTGCATAATTACCAGCAAATTAAGTTGAAGAATAAAGTTTTGAAGGACACGAGATATTTCTCGGCCAGCATCCACTGTCAACAAATAAATGATCGACGACCGTATTGTTGATGATACGTACGTTGGTATTCTCAAGAGAAAAAAAGTTTGTCGACTTAAAGTGTTTAAAGACGTAATATTCTGGTCTCTAAGGATGATCTATATGATCAGATAATACAACTACTGATTTAAAAATAAAATAGGGAGTTAAAAGTGAGGCATGAATCCTTTAATCCATGGATTATACATGCTCGTAAAAAGGGAGTAATTATATAAGCTATCCTAGCTAGTAGATCTATATATATGAGGTTTAGGCCTACGGATGGATAGAATTGTACGGCTATATAGCTCATCTTAACTTTGGCGTGCTTAATTAGTACTTCTGAAATATATGATATATAATGAAGTTTCAAGGGTGAATTATAATAACAATTTAAATGAGTATAACTTTACTTATGATTACTCTCATAACTTTGGCCACATGCTTAATTTATAGTAAATATTTCATTTTACCCTTATTATATATCACTTTACTTGATAGTGACATGTTTCATAGTTTAAAATACGTACAGCTTCTGTGACACAGCTTTGTCTCAAATGAGATTTATGCCTCAAACCTAATGATATGAGATTGTGCATATATGGAGATGATCAAACCTAATGCTACTTTAATTAATTATCAAGAAGGGGCCGGGAGAAGCATTCTGAGGAGATTAAACATTAGACGATTGATGTTAGATTGATTGAATCTATGTTACATGTCTAGTTTATAGGAGCTCTTTTAGTATGCTTTTAATTTTGTCTCTTCTACTTACATTGTAAATTCTTTTTCCAATTAATATACATCATCGTTACCTAGCTACCAAAACAAGAAGTGAGATTTATGCCTCCAATGTGAGCTATAGCAAATAAATTTCAGAATTTTATCACTTCGATCGCTTGTTTACGAAAGTTATCAATAGACAAACAGATGCTCTGCTGTAACTTCGGTCTCAAGTTAGTTTAAATTTGAGAATTACGCTGTAATCGCGCGCTATAACATGTAGAAGCTTTTGGTTGTATCACTTAACGGCGGTGGCCGTGGACGTTAGACTACTCTAGCTATCATGACTTCAATACATGCCTCAAGTGAGAACTACAACGTACAAATGAATTCACGATTTTAGGACATACAACTTCGATCGCAAGTTAGAAAATTTGATATCTATGCTGGTACTAGCTAGCTTCAATTGTGATAAATGAATTTCTAACTTTACAATTGTACTTGACAACGGCACAATACACATAACTTTTTTTATATAACGAGGAAATCTCGCCCCGTGTGATTTTGTGGGTTCAGGGATTGGTGTTCGTGAACTCCAAGATCAGGACTTGGCAGCTCCTACTTTTCGTATACCCGTATTACCCTTACCCCACAATACGTACAACTACTATCCATCGTAGCCTCGGTCCTCATATTATATTTACTTCTCAAGCTTGAGTTATAGTAAGCGAACGCCCGAGTATATCATTATACTGGCAACGACGACGTGCTTCTGGTACAAGTATATATGTTTAGTTTGTCATAACTTTATCTTAAGTCCATAATTTGACATTTACCCCTCAAAAGTGAGCGGTAAGAAAGGAATTTTTAGATTTTATCACTATTGATAGAAGCATGGATATTTATTCTTTCACAATTTGATCTGTAAGTTCGAAATTTGAGGTTCAATGTTCAGGAGTGACTGGACAACAAATAAAATATCTTACTATGGTAGCGACTAGAGTTGTACGACCCGCTACGGGGTTGTTCTGCATGCCCTAACTGCTGCGGTTTCTCCTTCACGCCGCCTCTCCGCTACTCCCCTGTTGAGGGGGAGGGATGTTGCCTTTTTAAAGAAGAACCCCCTCCCCTCTCTCTCCTCATTTTGTGAAGGTCTTTTTTCTCCCACACAGGAGGTCTGTCTCCATTCAGGAGGATTTTGTCTGGCACCAGTGCTCTTTTATCTGAATTGGCTCTCCCTTGGGGGAGTATTTACATTTCTTTTAGTTTCTCCAGTGATTTTTCTTCCCCTATCCTGTTCTTGATGGTATATTTTTGTTTTGATCCACAATTAGAGTGAGATCTTCAGACTAGATCAGATATATTCTAAATCTAACCTAAATCTACTTTTTTTTTCCTTGTTGTAGATGTCTCTTGCTTTTGTTTCCCAATTATTTATTGTTTCTACTTTAGTCCCACCCCTTTTAGCATCTTTTTTTCTTTTGGAAACTCCTGGAGTTGTGGAAAACGTGGGAATGAAATGTGCAACTATTTAAAAGAAAACAACAATATGTATGAAAGAAAAATGAGAGGAAGAGGAAGGAAGAAGGGTCCCAAAAGGGCTGACTCCCTAGCTGAAGATGATCTCTTTGGGTCGTGCAGCAACCTTCATGGACGTGGGAGAGCACCTCTTAATCGCCAAGTTCCAGTGGAGGAAGAATATGAAGTGACTTGATGAAAGGAATGAGAGAAAATGGGTGGAAATGGGAGGGCTACGAGTTAAGGGGAAGTTCTAGAGAGAATTTGACAGCACTTCATGGTAGTGTAGGGTCATTACCTTGTTCAGAAGGAGATGGGTTGCTTATATAGGGAGGAGAGAGAATACATCGTCCTTAAGTTAAAATGGCCAATGAAAATGAAGAAAAGTCAAGTAAATCCACATGGGAAGAGTCATAGGAGGGTTCTAAGGTAGGATGGAACCTCAAACCGTTGCTGGGGGGTTAGAGAGTTGTTGGAGATGGAGATAGACAAAAAAAAAGGATAGAGAGAAGGTGGTTGCGGAGCCAGTCATGCAGAACAATGTCGCAACAGATCGTAGGGGGTGACAAAGCTTGTCACGACGACCAGGTGGTCGTGACTCTGAAGGCACGTGAATGGATATGCATGGGTTGTCGTGACGACCAAGGTGGACGCGACACAGACAGTAACATGATACCACGCCTGTCACATTAAGGATAATCGATCATTTAAGGATTATAACCAATCATTTGACAGTAACGCGACATCCAGACCGTCGCGTTATGGTCTGATGGCTGAAACCCTAGAATAAAGACTCTGAAGTGATGTTTGGACGAGATAAATTAGGAATTGGGATTAAATAGGCTCAAAACAAAGCTAACAAATGGGCAGGATGAGTGACCAACTTGGGACGCACTTAGAGAACAAGAAATACGGTTCGGCTCATAAACCAGAATCGAGTGTCTACACCCACCTCTTTCCCATCCCCTCCATGTCGTGTCTCGTGCCCCCATCCCCCCACCCCTCCCCGCCATTTCCCACTCCTCCCCCACGCGTAGGGGATGGTGAGATAGGGAGAGGGACAGGAGGGAATGGGGGGACCGGTGCAATATAGATCGTAACATGCTGTGTTTGACAAAACTCAATATGGCCGAGTCAAATGAGACGGCCAACCTTGACAGAAGTGCGACTAACTTTGTTCCCAATTACATAATTTAAAATTTTATTATTAAAGTGTGAGTTATACTAAACAAATTTCTGCATCTTATCACTTTATTTGACAAACAGTATGCTATGGATGAAAAATTAACTACGCCGTTCCCCTACCACTCTACCAGATATTTGGGTTTTGTTTTCTTTTGCCCCTTCCAGTAATTTGTTCAGATAAAAAAGAGATAAGTATAGAAGGTTAGAAGCAGCCCTCTTACGAATCTATACTAATATAATAATTCTTAATTTTGGTGCTGCCACATGGCAACACCAGGACACTCATATCCCGCCAAAATCTTTTCGATATAAAAAATAAAAAAATATCACAAGACAATTCCTCTATTTTTCAAAAACTTTCCTTCATTTTTTAAAACCTTTGAAAAGAAGATATATGGAAAGAGAGGATATCAAACTTATAAACCTTCCTCTATCTATTTTCCTAATATAAAGTGTACTACCGAACGGTTGCTCCATTTTTCAAAACTTCCTCCATTTTTTAAAAACTTCCCAATATCAGAAAATCTATATATCTATATCTATACGAACAGCCACCGAAAAAACTCACAAGAGATTTAGTCTTCTTCGGTTCTTCCATTTTAAAGAAAACAAACGCTTCTTCCCTTTTTTGAAATTAAAAACCGCAGCATCACGCCACCCATCCCATAGACACAATCTCAACTTTTAAAAGAAAACTGTCTACCTTGACGCACATCTCTCCAAGTATTACCTCTCTCCAAAATATCTTCTGCTCTAGACGCTCGATCGGCCATCCCACATAGAGGCCTCCGTCGACCCTGCTCTCTCCTCTACTGCCCCACCCTCTCCCTCCACTACCTCGCCGTCGTCCTCCCTCACCCTCCACCGGTAAGTTTCTCTATCGCTCTCTCACCTTTCTCTCTCTACTTTCTCGCCGGATTGATCTCCGTGATCAGTGCTCGCTGACTCTACCAATCTTACCTCGCCGTCTCAGCCTCACCCTCAGCCGCCGCCTCAGCCTCACCTTCGTCGGTAAGATTCTCTATTGCTCTCTCTCATTGTCTCTCTCTACCTTGCCGCATGATCCCAATGATCATTGTTTCTTCACACGACCACTATTTGTTGTCGTAGGGGGAGTGCAGCCAACGGCGACGGCAACAAGTGCCATCCACTTCTTCGGCCTCCAAAACCAGTAAGTTTATTTCTTGACACTACCACTATTGTTGTTGTAGGGGGAGTGCGCAGCCGACGGCGACGGCAACAAGTGCCATCCACTTCTTCGGCCTCAAAACCAGTAAGTTTTATTTTCGCTTTCATTATGAACAGGTTCTTCGCTTTGCATATGTATCATGCCCTGCACGTACACATAAACTGGTAGCGTCCCCTTTCGGTGGCACGGACACTACCTTGGCGCATGCAGTTCCACAAGCAGCCGCAGCCCGATGGGTAGTAGAACGGCGGTGATAGGCCACCATGACCCCGATGAGCAACGGTAGCCCTGCATGAGCGGCGTACTGTGAAGAAAACCACGACCCATAAATTAGTGCTTCCTCCTGTACCAACTGCTCGCTTGTTGTGCCCGCGTCTTCTTCAACCACCTCACCGTGGCGCTGCAACTCTCCTCCACATCCTGCTCCACCTCCACGTACAGGAACTTTTACCCATGGCGCCGCCCTGTTGTACAGGAACTCCTGTCCCGCCTCCGGCTGCCCCCCGCGGGCCCGGCCTTACGTGGGGGAGGAGACGGCGACGCCGGCGGCAGCCTTGCCGGGAGGGGAGACGAGGCGGGAGGGTGAGGAAGAAGACGAGAGGAGCTCGAGCTGTCGCCGTGCCCTGCCTGCAGCCTTCTCCATCCCCGGCCGCTGCACTGCCTCAAGCAGTACTCCAATCTCGAGCTAGCTACTCCCCTCCATGGCTGTCTGCATGGGGATTAATGCACTTGCCCTCACCACCGCTTTTATAGGTGCAAATTTAACCAGTGCGCGTTCTCAAGAACACTCGACAATACTAATACTCTCCAGCTCTGAACCAATAAGTCTTTCAGTTCAAATGCGCGTGAAGTGCTTGCAGTGGACCTACAGTATAGCCTCAAACTGTGGTGGATTTCGACCGGACGGCCAGCCTTGGTTTTGTTCTATGTGGAGGAAGAGGGACGTGACGGGGGCGAGGAGAAGACGCGGATGCCGTCGGCGTAGAGGAAGGGGGAGAGGAGGAAGAGGAGGGAGAGGGGGGGAGGACGAGGCAGAGGCAGAGGTGCCAGTCGAGGTCGGCGGCCCATCTCAAGGGCCCACCAGCGGCGGGTTGTGGTGTTGGCGCTGCAGCTGCAAGCGGGATGCATCTAGCGAGTCGTCATCGTCTTGCCCTCCAGCACCCCACGCCGCCCATTCCCAAGCGGCCGGGGCGTCAACCCACTGGACACGCCTGGTGCAACAGTACATGAAGAAATAAGAGGGGAGACCGAAGAAGAAGGCAAGAAGTGTGGTGTGTGTGTGTGTGTGTGTGAGGAGAGAGAGAGGAGAGAGAGAGAGAGGAGCTTCTGCAGGTGATGGTTTTAGAATGCTCGGCAGAAGGAATAAATGGGTGGGGAGACAGACAGAGGTGACGGCCAGGAGGTGCAATACTATGTAGAACTATACACGTTCTGCACATTTCATCTCTCTATAATCTACTTTTACCTCTCTATAATCTTATATGATTTATATATATACTAAAATCAAAAAATATATTTAAAATTGTATGATAATAACAAAGTGAACATAATTTTATAAACTAAAGTTCGTAAAATATTGTCTTCCTTAGGTTGAATTATTTTCTTACTTAATTTTTTTATACTTTGGATAATTTATTGTTATAAGAATTTTATGTTACTGTAGCTATATGGCCACAGTAATTTATTTGTTTTCCTCTATTCTTTTAATTAATATTTAAGAGAATTATGTTAGTAAAGTATATTATTTTAAAATTTAATATTTTTTCCACTTTAACCTGTGTATGCTTCTATAAATGATAATTTATCTAAGTTTACAACTCACCAATAACATTACAATTTATTGTTGTCACTATCATATAATATATATTTATATCTAATTTCAATTGTTAATTCACGCGAAAGACTACAATTGAGATCTATGTCACTGTCATATAATGTATACTTATATTTATTTCAATTGTTAATTTCACGTGGAAGACTACAATTGAGATCTATGGATATTGTGCATAATATTATTTACAAATTAATGTCTCATAACATAGATCAATATGTGATTTGAATTTATTACGTGTTGAATTTATTTTTTGACATTATATTAACATTGTGATGTTATTTAAATTTATAAATTATTTTTAATAATTAATTTTAATTAAATAAATAAAAATTTAAAAATATATAAAATATATTACAACCTAAAACATTCCCGTGCACGGCACGGACATAGAACTAGTATAATTATAAAACACACACACATACATAAATTTCCCTTTTATTTATCTCTACCGTGCCGCTAGGCCCCCTACCAGATATTTGGATTTTTTTTCTTTTGCCGTTTCCAGTAATCTGTTCAAGGAAAAAAAGATAATTATAAAAAGAACCCTCTTATGGATATAGTACATTCATTAAAATAAAATTCTCACTTGAACATATACATATAAGAGAAATATTATTACATAAAATTTTTTCTTGTAATTTATGCCATCATATCTCCTATAATTATCATTTCTCTAAATAAAAAAATCTTTTCAATCAACAATCATTTAAGGGAAACGTGACGGATATTTGCATAGAATCCGATCATTTTTACATTAGTGTTTTATCATAAATTGTTTTTATGTGAATAATAGGGATATTATGCATATATGTCAATGAGGTGAGGTTACATGTATTTAACATATATGTATCTGTAAATATATATATATATATATATTCTGGATTACATATAAAAGGGATTATTTTGCATTATCAGCAATGGGGAAATAAAAATAGAGTAACCCTTATTAGTTCGATGCCGCAATCCTCCGCAGGCGTCCGCTGAAGATTCAACAGTCTTTCTTCTGCAGTGTTCCTCTCCGGCCGCCCGGACCCCCGGTAAGCGTCTGCGCTTCCTCTCCCATCCCGTCCTCCTTCCCCACCCCCTTGTAATCACCATCCAAGACGCGCGCATCCCCGTGTGTACCGTCGGGCAGGAGGAGGAGCAAGTGTGGTGAGGGGGAAAGGAGGACGGTGACTCCAGCTGCGCCTGCGGTTGCGTCTGATCTCTTTTCGTCTCGCTTCGTCTGCGACTACAGCCGCTTCTTCGATCGGATCGCTGGTACGTCTGGCTCTTTTCTTCCTAATAACTGGATTTCTTCTTGGCTTGGTTAGATTGGTGTGCTTGGGTTATAATCTGGGTGGCCCGTCGAGGAACTTGTACTCGCAGAGGGAAGGTTCACAACACAACTTGAGGCAACACTCATCAGAATCGAAGGAATCCCCTGGCCCCTGGAGGTTATTAATTTCTCACTTCGGCGTCTACAATGAAGAACTGTCCCCTCACGGGGCGGACTATTCGTATTGCTCTTTAGTGTTTCTCAGCGCATGTCTGGATTCTGACCTGTTTTTCTTTCATGTTCTGATTCATATTGTCTTTCTTGTGTCTGACGTTTCTTATTACAAGTAACAAGTCAATGTGCGTGTTTTAGTTATACATATTGGCTATCGGCATGATTCATCTGTTTACTTGTCTGCCAACATAAAAGAGCCCAATTTACATTTAGCATGACAAGGTTCCTTATGTAGGTTTTGAAGCATAAGATAACAAGCCCAATAGTCCGTTGCATTCTTTGCATATGATACGCATTCAACTTTGGTTGAGCTGAGCCCTTCGGTTCAAACTTTTCTATATTTTTCTCCTTGTTTAATCTTCATCAAGCATTTGAGTTTGTCTGTTATATGTCAATTTCGGATTGTAAGTAGAGGAAATCCATTGTATCGCTAATTGGGGAAGAAAATGTTGCAAACCATTTTAGCTGCTTGCTTTGTATGTGTTTGTATGATGAGTTTCCTGAGATATTTAGAGATTGCATGATGAATCAACATTGATCCACTGTTTTTTAATTTTGAACAAAATCAACTAGTTTTCCATGTCCTATTGGAATGTAGATGGTCAACTATACAGCAGCACTCTCTTGTTTTATCATGGGAATAGTGAGATCAGAAGAACCACAATTTGATTTTTATCAGTCCTAGTGCCTAAGCTTGCGTCTTTGTCAGAGTTCAATTGGAAGGATGGGAAAGTGGAGATTGAAAGGAGGCCAGGTGCTAGATGCATGTTTCAGTCTATGTGAAAGCATGAAATCAACACAGGCGAAGAGAATCAAGAAGATCAAACTCTACTTAAGTGGATTTGATGCCAAAATTTGAGAAATTTTACATTAGTGATTTCTCCAACTCATTACAGGTCAAGGGTGGGGGTGTTATCGATCTGTGAGGCAACCTAGGGCATGGTAGTGCTAGGATGGCTTTTCCCAGAAAAAAATGGTTAGATTAAAATAACAAGTTTTTGAAGCTTGCCGGGAGAGATGTGGTTACCCCATGTGTCATTTAGTTTGGGGGGGACAAGAATACCTTTGCTGGAAACCTGGATGTGCTAAAAGGATTAACTCTTCCTTCATTAGATGGTACCCCATATACATATACATAAATATTGTGTATGTGTGTGTGTGCTAAAAGGATTAACTCTTCCTTGATTAGATGGTACCTTATATATACCTTTACACATATATCTGTCTTGTGTCTTCTAATTACAAATGGGAGTTCACGCAATACTTATCTTCTTATTCCTGGTGCAATCTGTTGAGAATGAGAAATCCTTTTCTCCAGGGAAAATGATTAAGCTTTTTAAAATAAAGGACCAGAAAAAGGATGATGCTGGAAATGCCAATGGAAGGTCCATGGGCAAGAAGCAGTCTGCTGGGGAACTTCGTCTTCATAAAGGTTTCTCAACATTTACTTTATCCTGCTGTCTATTCTTATACAATGTAGTGCTTTTTTGAATGATTATTAGGCATCTTCATAGGAAAGCATGAATCCTATAATTGAGTAGCTATCATCATCATCAGAGCTTTACCCATTATTTGGTGTCGGCTACATGAATTCCTTTCCACCACAAATTTCTATCAAGTGCTATAGTCGTGTTTAAACTCAAGAAGTCCAAGTCTTTCCTAATAACATCGCACCATCTCATTTTAGGTCTCCCCTAGTTCTTTTACTGGTATCCACTAAGATTTTATCACATCTTTTAACCGGCGCCGAGTTAGGGCGACGGTGCACGTGTCCAAACACCTAAGTCTATTTTCTCTCATTTTTCTATCAATCGAAGCTATCCCCAAATCCTCACGGAAGCTCTCATTCCTAATCTTATCTTTATTGGTTTTACCACACATCCATCTCAACATCTTATCTCCGCCACACACATTTTGTTAATATATTCCTTTCGCACGGCCCAACACTCGGTACCATATAATAATGCAGGTCTCACTGCCGTTCTATAAAACTTTCCTTTAAGTTTCACTGGTATACGACGATCGCAGAAGACTCCTGATGCTTTTCTCCATTTTTGCCAACCTACCTTAATCATGTGTGTCACATCGTCATAAATCTCCCCATTCTCTTGGATGATAGACCCTAAATATCGAAAGCTGCTACTCTTAGGAATGTCTTGTCCATCAATTTGAACCATATCTTCCTGTAACACCCTCTTATTATTATGATTACAATGCATAAACTCTGACTTACTCCTACTGATTTAAAACCTTTAGATTCTAAAGCATGTCTCCAACTTTCTAGCTTAGCATTTAAACCATCAATACTCTCATCAATTAAGACAATATCATCCACAGATAACATACACCAAGGGATATCATCATGCAATTGCTTAGTTACCTCGATAATTGAGTAGCTATATGAAACTATTTTCTTTTGTGTTTGATGTTTCACCATATGTGGTCAAGCATTTCCTGTACTTAGGAAACTGTATCATCTGAGGAATCACATTTCCTCTTTTAAGAACTTTATCTTTCCCCTTTGGCATTGGGTTTTTGGTTCTGGATGCCAAATCTATGGGGTTGACTGGATCAACTGATCAAGGCTATGTATTGTGCTAATAGATCTAAATCAACCTGTAAGTTTTGTTGATTGTGATCATTAACTGTTAAAGGATCATTTTTGTCTTATTTTATATCATACAGACATCAGTGAGCTGAACTTACCCAAGACTACTACCATATCTTTTCCAAATGGCAAGGATGATCTTATGAACTTTGAAGTCAGTGTTCGTCCTGATGAAGGATATTATTTGTAAGTAATACATTTTCATTGAGCCACATCCTTTTCTGAAAGCGCCAATGGCAGGAAAATGATTTACATTAACAAATATTTATTTCATGCCTGCATCACATGAGGCAGTTGCTCACACCTGTTTACTTCTGCGGAATTTTTTGTTGGACAGCTGTGGGATGAATCATAAAAGTGTTCCTTTCATCCTGGTTATCTCAGCTGATGTGCAAAGTTCTCCCCACATTGAAAAAAGAATCTTTTAAGTTATTTTCAAATTTTAGGTTATTCGTGTTTTTTTGGAAAGTCCTGCATCATTTGTTTTCAGATTAGTTGATGTGTAATACTTCATTTTCTATAATCAAGTTTCATTTTCTTATTTCCTTTTGTTCTGACTATAGCCGTAAGTTTTTTTTTCTTTTAGAGGTGGTATATTTGTCTTCACGTTCCAAGTGTCACCTTCTTATCCACATGAGCCACCGAAGGTCAAATGCAAGACTAAGGTATGCCTTGCTAATGAACAGCTTGATGCTGGTTAATATCCCCAATTTCTTCATACAATATGTCAGTGCTGACACTGGGATGTTATAAATGCAACCAGAATATTCAAATATGTTTTCACTGTCCATCTACTGCAGGTATATCATCCTAACATTGACCTGGAGGGAAATGTCTGCCTTAACATTTTGCGAGAAGATTGGAAGCCTGTCCTCAACATAAACACTATCATTTATGGACTGAATCATCTATTTACGGTATGTTCTGCTACCTTGGATGTGGCTATTTAACCATAGAATCTCTAGAGGGCTTTTTTGACAATATAAATTTGATAAAAAATAACTTTACAAGTAGGAGGTTACGTCAGTCATGATATTTGTAGAAAAATATAGGACACCAAAGTGTGTGGACCCATATATCATGTTCATTATCATTTCCCTTCGGTTCAGGCAGGATGCCACAGAACTTGGTTCATGGACTTAAGTTCAATTGAAACCTCAACTCCGGTATCTTGGTCTCATTAGGGTCTGGAGAAAAACCTGTTGACATGGATTCTCTAACCCTGCCAAGAGAGATGAGGAAAAAAGAAAGGACGGGGGTACCACAAGTGTGGACAGGATAAGGAGAATAAGAGGAAACAGATCCCTAGTGGCCTCCTTGGTCTTAGCAATGGGAAGAATAGGGATGGAGGAAAGAGGGAAGAGGAAGACATGGATAATAGATATGGATGGAGAAAGCCTAGCATGGGTTTGGGTTAGGTGGGGGAGGGGGGGGGGGGGTAGTGGTGGGAAAATGAAAGCTGCTAAATGGTGATGAGAGGTTGCAATGGTGGCAATCATCAGGGTGGCATATGGTCGTGGGAGGAAGGATTGGCCTTTGCCCTTGTAAATAGGGTTGAAAATGGTTCGGTTTGGTTTAGGGCCATTTCAACCCGAACCAAACCAATTCAGGTTTGGATTTGAATGGAACAAAACCGAGGCTCATATAAACCGAACCGAACCGAACCAAACTAATTCGGTTTGGTTCAGTTTGGTTCATGGTTTGGGCCTTTTGGACTTTTTTGAGGATGTTGGTTCTTGTTAATTTTGGGATTGCTTACTATTTGGGCATAAGTTTTTTAACTTGTCTTATTATTTTAGCTATGGGCTTTTGGTGTCTTGACAAGTTGACATTTATGAATTAATCAAATTGAATTTAGAGAGCTAGAAATCTCAAATTAAAAAATAAAAAATAAAAAATAAAAATGAGCAATGAGTTCAGCTATCAGCAATTAATTAAATACATGTCTATAGGTAAGAAAATGGCACACCTATAAATCAGAGCAAACTCACATCATACAATCCTATTCAAGTTCAACTTAAGAGCTGGAAAATGAAAACCTCACATTCAAAAAAGAAAAATAAAAAACAAAGAGCTAGAAACCACGTAACACAACATCTCATATCACAACATCCTAATTCATTTTCTGAAAGGTTGTCCTATTGGTAAAATCTACTTTCTAAAATTTATCTGCCTACATATTTAAATGAAGCCAAATCTATCCACTTTCTAAAACTTATAAAATTTAGGGACTTGGTAAGACCAATTCGGTTCAAACGGTCTAGCTGGATCTCAAATTAAAAAAAAAAAAAAATTGAACCAAACTAGTTAAACTTATGTGGTTTGGTTCGGGTCATTGACCCAAAATTTTAGACTTTGAACTGAACTGAACCCAAAAATTCACTTCGGTTTGGTTTGGTTTGTCTGGTCAAACCGAAAATTGGATTCCCCTACCTAGCACAACATAATAAAAAATAAGACAACTAGAGCTAACTTTTTGCATTCATATTCATAAAGTACAATAAAAAAATCAGTGAGAAAAACAGTAAAAATAAAAATTAGTGAGAAAAACAGTGAATAAAAATCAGTGAGAAAAAATATTGAAATATAGTAAAACGATGCTATCCATTGGCAGAAAATGTAAGTATAAAATCACTGGAAAAATCCAGCAAAATCAGTGAAAATAAAAACCAGAAAATAATAAAAAAAATACTGAAAATTGAACTGGTTTATTTGGTTCACATGGTTCGGTTTGGTTTTTAAATGAAGCCAAACCATTTAAAACTAATTCGGTTTGTTTTGGGTTGTTGACTCAAATTCTAGTATTTTGAACCAAACCGAACTGAACTAAAAATTTGGTTCCGTTTCTCGGTTCGAGCCAAGAAATGAACACCCCTACTTGTAAACTGGAAGAGTAGCTGATGTGGAACGACTAGCACACGTATTCTCAAACTAACCCAAATGCTAAATCAGCAATGAATATCATATGATAAGGTTATCCACATAATTTTTCACAGGTTTAACAAGAAGGCGAGTACGTAAAATAACAACTAGTAGTACGAGTTGTCCCTCGCAGCAAGGAAACGTTATAGATCGATGGTAGTGAGAACTATCGATAGTCTAGGACATTAGCAATACGCTCCAATCTCGCAAATTGATAGCACAGGTGGGTTCTCACGTCACACTACCAGCAATGATTATAAAAGTTTAAAAACTAGCTAGTTATCCTATTCACACATGCACAGGAACAAAATATGTTCATATACCAACCAGCAGGTATGAGAGGAACCCGTAGCGACTTATCAACCTGTTGAAGAACGGGGGTTTGTACTGGGGGCGGGGTTAGGTGACATGGACAGGCAGCTGCTGATTTCAGGTTTTTCCAACGACAGTTCGACAAATGTAGCGATCACCGGATCCACGAGGTGGCAAGACGGACGGCCTTCGTGGGTGACGGCGTGGGGGTGTTCTCAGACGTCTGGGCTAACTGAACTCGTGCGGAAAACGAAAACGTGGAATATACAGGTGTAGCTCTTCCACTGCGTTGTTGTTCTTGACTCCAAGATTGCTCATCCAGCAGTCCTACGAAGCTGACTGAGTGACCAGCCAGCTTAGACGAAGCGGAGGTGGAACGGCAGTTCGTTGGGGGTGCAGGGGCGCTCGGGTGAGAAGGATGCAGGGGGGCGACTGATCACTGGATGGTGACAGTGGTCTTGTGTGGGAGCCATGTGTGGTGGCGCTGTGGTCGCGGAACAGGGAGAAGACAACAGCCGCGACTGGCTTGATTTGCTCCTGTGCACTGGTGTTGAACGGAAGGCGACGACGCGGCACTGGCAGGATGTTTGCGGATGGCGTGCGGAGGTGACCAGGCACACCCTGGGTCGCGGGCGGCGGCGCTCGCAGGGGCGCGTGTGACTCGGGGCATGCGGCTTCCGCGTGCAAGGAGGGAGGTCGTCGGGGGCGCAGATGGGTGGGATTGCGCGGGACGCCGCCCGTGAGTGCGGGGCCGCGTAAGGGCGGCTGACGCACCCAGGCGGGCGCGTAGATGCACGCGACGGGGTGGGACCCTGTTCCCGCGGGCAATGGGCACTGGCGGGGTGCGATGGGCGCTGGCGAACAGGGCTCCGGAAGAGACCCTTGGGCGATCTTTGAAGGGCGCACTGTGCGCTGCGCAGCAGAGGGAGAAGACAGACAGTAGGGAGAGATGTGATGGGGAGAGAGGGTGGTTTGAGGAAGAGGGTTACACAGGCGCGGAGAGAAAGAGAAGAGATCTGAGAGGGAGACTGGCACGTCAGAGGGAAGAAGAGAGAAGGAACAGGGGCTGAGAGAGGGGGAAGAACAGTGCGAGGGAAAGAGAGAAGAACAGGGATTTGAGAAAGAGAGAAGGGGAAGAACAGGGGCGGTGGAGCTTCTCACCCTCCCTTCACGGGATCCCATGCACACACAACTTCTGCAACTCACGTAACCGTTTCCTCTTCTTGACAACTGTTCATTCTTCATTCATGCAAACATCATCATCCCCTCAAAAGAGGAGAACAGTTACATATATAGGTCGTACGGCCAAAAGACAACCATAAAGAAAAGACTAAAATATCCCTAGTGACCAGAAAATACAAAAAATTCGTGCAGAAAATAATAGGTCGATAAAAAAGACAGCATAATGGATCCTAAATGGGCCAGTACACCAACAAACTAGCACTATGGGGCCTCAGAAGTCCACCATCTCGTCGAGCCACAAAGACACCGGCTGAGCGGTCCAATGACGACAGTAAATTAATGCTGGGTTGAATCTGTCTCGCCCATGTGTGTCCCCACCAGTAGCAATTTAATCTTAAGAAACAAATAATGTGGACTGGCCCTTGCCTGAATATACGCAACAATTTCAGTGTTTTTTCAGCTGATATTTCCATTGGGTTAATCTGAGCCTTGCGAGAGGTATCGAATTTGGACAGCTGTATAATCTGCTCATGCAACTTTTATGTTGGCTCAGTTCTATTTTGACGCGTGCCCGTTTATCTGCAGCACCCCAACGATGAGGACCCTTTAAACCACGATGCAGCTGCTGTTCTTCGTGATAATCCAAGATTGTTTGAGGCGAATGTGAGAAGGGCGATGTCTGGAGGGTACGTCGGTCAAATCTATTTTCCAAGGTGCATATAATGTGTTTTATGAGTTGGGGGTGCCTGAGGTGAGGGGTTTCATATTGTGGATGAGCCTGATACTGTATCTGCTCCTCTGCTGTGTAACTGGATGGGCGTTTCGTTTTTGTTTCAGGGTATAGCTCTGAAACTATAAGATTGTGATGTGTGTCTGTCGAGGCCGTAAAATGCACCAAAATTTCTCTGTAGCTTGTGGATTGAATTATTCTTTGGTTTGTTATTGTTGGGGTATCTGCTTCCGTCAGTAAATGTGATGAAAGTTGTTCCCGGTATTGGCTTTTCTTGCGTTGTTTTCTGATTATTTGTTTTTTCTATGATGAGGAGAGGGCCGCACTTATAAAAATTAGATCAGATGTATGTCGGGTTTTTTTACAGCAGTCCCTCAAATCTTAAGCTAGTTCCAATAACTCCATGCAAACTTAATAATTCTTAGTTGCTTCTTTTGATCTCTCACTGTTCTAACAAAAAGTCCGCACCGTTTGTTTCAGGGTAATAACTCATGTTGTTAATGTCCTGTATGCCCCTCTTCCCTACTTCCCCACTTGGTACTGCTAGGCTTCACCCTATCACACCCACAGCAGGCCCCCCCCCCCCCCCACCCAATATTATTGCTACTTCCCCGACAATCCAATCTCTCTCTCTCTCTCTCTCTCTCCTCTCTCCTCTCTCTCTCTCACACACACACACACACAACACACACACACAACCACACACAACACACACACACAACACACCACACACACCACACACACACACACACAACACACACACACACACCACACATGATTGAGGGGTATTCTCATCTTAAAAAGCTTAACAATTAGCTTGGATGGAATGTTCTATGGAATGATTGTTTTCTGGATGACAACTAATTCGGATGATTTATTTTGAACTCAAGAAGATTCGAGGATGTTATTAAAAATTATCAAGATTACAAAGAGTTATTTAGCATTAGCTAAGAGTAATGGAGAGATTGATATCTAAAAAAAATAAACCCTTCTTCTATTAAGTGGTGTATAAGTGGTACATAAGGAGTGACCAGATTGATAGGGTATTTTATCATATACCAAGAGATAAGGGATTCGATTCTCAAGTCTAGAAAGATATAAAGTGATTTTTTTAAAAAAAATGTAAATAAATAAAATTTAGACATGTGTTGTATAGTTCAAAATTAGGCCAACCAACTTAGCATACCAAAAAAAAGAAAGTGGCGTATAAGTGTATTTTGTTGCAATGCAGATTGTTTTTTTTTGTTTGACAATTACCACTAAATATTATGGAATGTGTTAACAAGTGCTCACAGTCGCAATGGCACATATAAGAAATAATATGTTTAATATCATTGGCACTTTTAAAATTATAAATAAACTATCTTTTCATGTCTATAATCTTTATACCATCTTAAAATAATTTAAAGTTGGATCCATTTACAAATATCAGTTTTTGCAAAGAATATTCTATATTGTGTGGAGAGGGAGAATCTCGGCCCTCTAACCCAAGTCATAAGGCTCATTGATCCAGCTCGTCTCATTAGGCTATAGCCTGGTTATTTGGGGCCCATCCAGTGAAAGCCGAACAGGATCCGCATGATGAGAATTTGGTTCCTAAATTGGATCCATGAAGCACCGACTAGAACTTGACCCACCAACCCTATGTTGATGACAGAAGACAGCTCTTGAGATGATCGGCTTGAAATGTGTCATGACAAGATGTTAACTCAGCCTACCTTACATCTATCTATGTAGGGCTTAGTCTGGTGGATAACTCTGTTGCTTGACTAAGAGGCTCATCTGGCCAACTTCTAAGCCGACGAAGCCCTAACTCAATAGGACGTGACATACACTCCTGACCTAATCAGTTAATATGCATACTAGCAGAAGCAAACTCCAGAGCCTATAGCATCTGCTGACGTTAAGCACCTCTTTGCAAATACACCAAAAAAGTTTGGCTCATGTCACTTGCGCATCCCCTGAAGTCAATGTCATGGTACGGTAGCATTTGAGAAGATGACTCAAGGGCAGCCAATCATGACTAACAAGATGGTTTGCATATGGCTGACAACGACCAGCTAAACCATGTGTACAAGAAGCTCCATCATAAGTAGGTTAAAGGCCTATAGCCATGATCATGTCGTGATCCTATCACATGAAAATCGTCTGGGAGGATCAAGACGTGTATTTTTGAACGAAGATCTTCTCATGTAATTTATGAAGATTGGAGGAGGGAATGATTATTGTCAAATCGAAAATAAGGAAGAGAAAGAAGATGTTAAATGCAAATGAGCGATGTTAATTGGAAGCGGAGAAATGGTTTGTCACTACTTTGCAAGATGTGAAGGGTCGAATATATTTTATGTCCTTCGTCGATGTTGGGTTCAGGGCGAAGTTGGGATGAGATAATGATTCCTTAGAAGAATTAGATAAAAAATTTTATAAAAAATTTATCTTCAAAATCTAAATTTCAGATTTCAACTTTCATCAAAAATGACTTATTTGTATGGACGGACCTAGATCATATTGAGTGGGGTCACGTGACCCCACTCAACTTTTAAATTTTATTAAAAAAGTTTAAAAAATTCTATTAAGTTAATTTTGGTTGACATGTTTTTAAATAGAGTGACCCCATTGGATTGTAAATAAATTTTATAAATGTACCTTAATTTTTAGATTGACCACATTGAATAAAATTTCTAGATCCGTCACTACTTATTTGTACAATAATTCGTGCGAATGATGATAACAATTTGATTGAAAAATATTTGATTACTTTAATTATAACTAACACTTATATACAAACACTTATTGCATATTTTTCTTTTCATGTGTTACTTTCAAACATGAAAATATTTTATATGAATAAATATTCGAACTAATAGGATTTGGATGGCAGTTGAACAAATTCAAGATGTAGATAATGTAAATAAAATGAACAAAACTTTAGACCTGTTTATATCTACAAGTCAATAAGATGGCTATATTAACAATTTTCTAAATCATGAAAAGTGCTATATTAACAAAAAAATTATAATATAAATATCTTTTCAATTACACATTCTTCAAGTAGCATCACTCCCTTAAAAAAACTACTTTAGATAATGATGGTAGAGAAGATCTATGTACATATGTTATTCACTTATTCTTACACAACTCATGCAACATGATAAAGAAGATTAAATTGAATAAAAAAGACATTTAAAGTTGACAATTTATCTGATGTTTAAGATTGTTATTTATCGGCATAGACCAATATTTCAGGTGAACTTTTTATATGGTGAAGACATTTACTTTATCACAATATATATTCTTATGCACTTATGATATTTTTAGATATGTTATTTTTTTAATTATTTCTACAAATATGTACATAAAATTTTATTAACATATAAAAAATCAAATATAAAAACTTCCCTTGCATCTCTTCGGGCTAGTTCACAAATAATTTACTGTGTTTAGTCAGCAAAAATATAGCTCCCGGCGAGGATCGAACTCGCGACCTTTCGCTTACGAAGCGAACGCACTACCACTATGCTACGGAAGCGCGTTTAGACAACGCCAAATAAATATGTTATATTTTAAAAAAGCACAGCCCCGCTGCACCCGGAGATCATATGACAACTAGCATTTTGGTTACCTTTGGAAACCGTAACGGCCAAGAAAAGGAGGAGAGCCAATAAATTTTGTTCATTAAAAAACTTGAGCATGTAACGATCTCACGAAATGTATAACAAAAGGAACGCCAAGAAAAGTGCACAACTTCGAAGGAACACGACTGGGGCATGTACTATCCCCTTGAGTACTCTGATCTTTTTATCAAATGTA
Source organism: Colocasia esculenta (assembly GCA_014218235.1). Classification (NCBI taxonomy): domain Eukaryota; kingdom Viridiplantae; phylum Streptophyta; class Magnoliopsida; order Alismatales; family Araceae; genus Colocasia; species Colocasia esculenta. Next base: position 1,190,357 of record CM024761.1, read on the forward strand.
ATAGCTTGTTTGGTTGCTACTTTTTGTCAATTTTCTCTCAATTTTTTTAAAAAAGGGAAGAGCCGCTTGCGTGGATATGTTGGGTAGATTTACTCTTTTTTTTTGAGAAAATTTGGCCGCGTCTATATCTCTTAAAAAAAAAAATTACAAGTCTCTAGTTTTTTTTTTTTTAGAACAACTTGGTTCAAACCGTTTACAACAAGTGTTGCAAATTCAATGAAGGTTTGCCACATCATGACATCGGTATTATAATAATACCCCATGTCATGATCACCTAACCCTTAGTGTTAGGTGGCAAACCCCAATTGGGTTTGCAAGTCTTGTTGAAAATTTTTATTTGCAACAAGACTTTTTCTTTTTTTAACTTCATGCTGCTTCGTCCCCCCCCCCTCACGTTGATGCTCTATCCCCCCCCCCCGACCCCACCGCGCCAGCCCCCCCACCCCACCAGCGCTCTGTCCTCCCCCCCCCCTTCACCCCACCGGTGCTCTCCCCCCCCTCCCCTCGCCGCCGCCCCCACCCCACCCCACCCCATCGGCGCTCTATCCCCCTCGCGTCTCGACTGTAAAATAATATTTGTCAAATGAATATACACAAATTAAAAATTATGGCACTTTTGCCAAACAAATAATACTATTTTTTTAATTTTCAAATTTTAGCCAAAAACTAATGCAACAAAAATTTTAGGTAAAAAAAATTTTCAAAAAAAAAAAACTCACAAACACCCTATAACTTTTTACATTTTGTACTTGCGTCACACAACTATATATGATTTGAAAAATGGACATGTCAGCATGTGGAATCAAAGAGAGAGGGAGGAAGGAATCATGTCTACATAGTTAGTGACGGATTTAAAAAAATTATTTAGTGGGATCACTCTAAAAATTAAGATATATTTATAAATTTTATTTGTAGTTCAATAAAGTCATTTTAAAAAAAATCAATCAAATTATTTTAATAAAACATTTAATTTTTTAATAAAATCACGTAACCCCACTAAACTTAAGTTAAGTCCCGTCCACATCTCGACAGAGGAAGGAGGCCATATATATATATATATATATATATATATATATCTCTCTCTCTCTCTCTCTCTCTCTCTCTCTCTCTCTCTCTCTCTCTCTCCTCTCTCTCCTCTCTCTCTCTCTCTCTCTCTCTCTCTCTCTCTCTCTCTCTTCTCTCTCTCTTCTCTCTCTCTCTCTCTCTCTCTCGAGTAATATTATATACAATATAATCAAGTAGATGTGGTGCCCGAAATTGAGGCACTGCAAGTTTCCAAGGACACAAGCAAATAGTCTTGCATGTATCATGTATGAACACATCCTACTATCTATCAACGTAAACGAGATGATTTCTTCAACTCTCAGAAGATAACTACAACAGAGCCCTTTATAAGCTAGTTTTTCTTTCTTGGAGAAGTACTGATTCAGTGGATATTTATATAATCAAGAAAGGAACAAGCCAATTTAACGGAAGTTTTTTCAAAAAGGGTTGTGAAAATAAATAATCTCCAAATTAAAGAAAAAAAGATAGCAAGTTCTTATGATAATATATATTAATATATATTTAGACTCATGACGGATGCAGAGCGAGACTCGTGATGTCAGACATTAGACATCAGACTTGTGTTTCTTACGGTAGCATTATTTACACAAATGACAAATAGAGTCATAGTAGCATCATTTTTATTTTATTATGTAATTTTATCTTTATTTGAGTCTAAGTTAGTGGTCTTAGAGGATAAGATTAAGTCTTTAATGTTTTATGGTCTTATGGCTCATTTGGAGCTAATGTGGGTCTTTTTTATTTTCTGTAAATTTTTATACGAATTTCATGTTATTTTTATGATTCAAAGATATTTTGGTCAATAAATTACTTTTGAGGTTTGTTAGAGTATTTGAAGAGCACATGCCACCTCGATGCTTGGTCTTCTTCCTCCTAGGATGGGAGGATAACAACCCTAGGACTCTTGGGATAGGAGGGGGTATGAAGCCCCACGGTGGCTGTTGTTTCAGTCCTGCCTTCTTCTCTAATCTTTTTTGTCTTCTTCCCCCTCTCTGTCTCACATCAACTTAGTATCATAGCCTCATCAACTTCTCTAATCTTTTTGTTTCTCCCTTTCTCTCATTTCCCACCTCGTCACTTGCACCTGCACGTCACCGTAACGCTTCCCGCCTTTGCCACATCGCTCGAGCCACCCCCTTTGTAACGGACCGGGGTATTTATGCCCATTAAGGCTCCATATCCAGATCCGCCTCCCGCGAACGCACCGAAGTGTCGCAAGGGATATCTCACACACGTGTCCAGTAAGAGTACAAAAGACAAACCACAAGAATATAAGACACAAGAACGTACATGTGCTCATATCTGTTCACAAATTTGTACAACTGTCCCATTACATTAATACATGTCCAATTAAAAAGAGTACAACTACCTGGGGCATACCCCGAGGGAGCACAAGCTCACACAATACTAACTACTAAATTACTGCTGGTGGTACAAGTCTGTCACAACGCAGCTGCAAGCCAAACACACGGCAAGCCCTGAAAAGAACTGTAGGGGAGTGAGCCTCAACAAGTCACTGGCTCAGTAGGGGCTACCCAAAGCAACACTGTAACCACAAACACCTCACCCCAATGGGTCTCACTGGTAACAACAATAGCCAAACCATTTCATGCTCACATCATTACAATAAATAACAATTCAACTAATCATGATTATAACCACAAGTCCTCAGAAGGAAAGTAGGACTACAGAACTAACATAATATCATTAATCCCCAACTACTAAAGTGCCTAAACCACAGTCTCACTGGCACACTGCTACAACAACGGGTTTGCCTAAACTATAAGCCACACAGGCAAGTCACCGCCCAGGCTACAAGCTTCACAGGCGAACCTCAAACACAAGGGTATTAGGAAAGCCAACCAAGTGCTAATCCATTAAACCCCAAAACCAAACTACGTCGAGTGTCACACATGAATGGCACACACTAGAACTATAAACGGAACCATGCCCAAGAAGAGAGTAAACTCAACAAGTGGAGGGTCTCACACACGCCTCCACGGAGCATAGCTCTACTAAACCCACATATGCCTAGGCCACCAGCCTCATCGGCAAAATACCCACAAAGGTAACATAATTAATAATCACAAACTAGTCCACAATAATCTTATAAACAAGGATCTACTTAAAACAATTAGGATACAACAAGTGGCAGGTCAAACCACAAGACCTCCACAACACACAAGTACCCGGAAAGGTTGGTACACAATGTATCACCACAAAACTACACAATAATCCACGAAGGGGACAGGTACCTACTACTCTGAGGTACCACAACACAAATACCCAAACAAGGATACAAGTAGGTGGTAAACACCACACTGAACCACAATTATATTGTGCCTTCACTTAGACACAACATTACAAGTGAAACCTTAATCGACGAGTCACACAAACCACAACTCAGTCACAACTGTGCCAACACCAGGGCACACCTCAAACTGGTCAAACCTCGACCACGAGTCACAAACTCACAAGCCACAGACACTGGCAAAGCACGAGTCGAAGTACAGCCAGAACAGGCAAAGCACGAGTCAGAAAGAACGACGCCACCACACGGGAACGGACTACTGGCTGATCAGGCCAGTATCCAACCCGGACACACAACACAAGAACAACCTCTCAGCCTCGCAGTCACGGACGAAAGGTCCAACTGCCGCTCCACAAGGAAAGTCAAACAACTGTGGAGACCAACCAACACCACACTGCAGACACCAACTGCAGGCCATGCCTGGCACCTCTAGAGTCTCTGGCCGGAGCACTCTAAAGTGAGGCACTGGAAAACAGGACTAGCTGGGGACCAGTGTCGACTACTGGTGTCCGTACCCCCAACTACGAGCGCGCTACAAGCGACACAAGAACAAACTCTGGGAAGTCGCTGCCCCACTGCCGTCTTTCCCTCAGCCGGACGTACAACTCAAACTCAGGAGTGAGGGTGTCCAGGAAGACGACACAGACCTCAACGGTACAACACAAGTACCGGGACAAAACCCCGAGCACAGCAAACACACGTGCCTGCTCACAAAGACCTGGGTACCCGACTAGAGAGCATTCCGGAATAGGCGCCGGACCACCACACTCGGCTAGCATAAACCACGATACTTACACATATAGCCTTTACTTATAATTTACGATATACAAGTGTTAGGATTAGCTTAACATCGGTCACCGTGTGACCCCAAAGCTATCCCACACCAACACACAACTGAACCACAAACTTGTCTATTATTGGTCATCTCATGACCACCGTGGCATCACACACCACTCACTTCATAAATCAATATAATATTATTCAAAAGACAACAACGAACCAGGGCTAGGTCGATATGGACCTTCACTGCCCAAACACCACAAAGTCATGGCTAGGCTCACACAGGAACCTCACTGCCCAGTTACTACGACAAATCATAAACAAAGTGTGTAGTAAACACACACTCAAACCACGTAAACAACACGTGTATATTACACCTTGGTTGGTGTACCACACGTCTACCACATAAACCACATGTCCAACACATGGACAACGCACTCCAAGAGTGCCACGGGTGCCAACGCACCACACATACTATGTAAAGCAATTACGTACATCACACATCATTTACGTAAAACATGCCCATTACATGAGCAGTATGCTCCAAGAGCATAACAAGTGCATTGGCTCCCACCGGTCATCGCCATGCACACACAATCACACAATTTCATAACCAGGAAGGCTACGTAAACAACACTGCATGAGACATGCAAGTTGGCGGCAACATCGACTGCCGCTGATAAGAAGTAAACGGCAAGCGATCTAGCCCGTTAATATCTTGGCTGATGAACCTGGCGTCAATCGATGTTGACGCCAAGATCTTCAACCCCAAAACCTGCAGAAACCCTAATCCGAATCTACAGGTTTTCCATCGTTAAACTACAGAAAACATAAAAATGGTTCCTTTAACATACTAAACCCGGAATAACCCTTGCAGCATGCTTTACACATTAAATTCATCAAACCACCCTTTAAACCCCGCATGGTACGACTTGATCCGAAAATACCATAAAAATGCTGGTTCAAGTGATTAAGTCGTGTTTTAATGTCTCTAACAAGCTAACAGGGCTCAACCCCTACCTCAAACACGCTCAAACCTCCTGCAATCTCCTGGTTCACACCGAACCCTCCGCGAGCTCCCACGGGGATTGCACCCCACCCACGGCGTTTCCTCGCGCGATTCGTCACCGCCACACGCTCCACGATCCTCCAAGCATCCTTCAGTACCTGTTGAAAGCTCTAGAAACACTGGAACAACAGCTGGGGCAAGGGGAAGAGAAAACCCGGGGAAGAACCTGCTCTCGGGTGACCCTATAACCTGCAGAATTCTCAGGTTGGCGTCAACCCCTATGCCGCCAAGAACAACCGCCACCCTAAACGTCCACATCTAATGCCGCCAAGATCATGCAGTCAACGTCCACCACCCTGGACGCCAACCAGTCAACGACCACCCCTGGCCGCCAACTCCAACTGAACAACAGCAGGTCATATTTCTTTCCGGGACCTAACCTGCACCACACCTACACACACCACGCGTCTTCACCACACTGGCCTTACAACAGCCATCACAACCACAACACACACGATCCAAAAAGGATCCGAAAATAAGCGACGTTACACCCTTTATGTGCCATCTCCTGTGCTTGGCCTCGTCGATCGTGCCATGCCAAGCGCCCCGCATAGAGCACGACGCTGTAGCTGCCTTGCAGTCACGAGACGCCCGCGCCAGATCTGCCATGTAACAGGCCCACGTTGCTTCTCGCCGACCTCCTCGTTGACCGTGCCCTTTCCTCCTCTCTTGATCGCTCTTGCCACGAAACAGTACTCCATCGTTCACTGCACCCCCTTTCATTTCTTTATTCACCATGGTCGTTGGCTACTTCTGTCGTCACTGCCACCAGCTACCCGTCGTGGATGCCTACGCAACTCCATCGCCATGAGCTGACGACCATCAACATTGTTGCATATGCGCCCGTGGCCGCCATCCTTATGCGCCCACATTGGAGTCATATGCTCAGTGCATTCAATGCTCCAAACTTCCCCGAGGTTGTTGTACTCTGCGTTGGCTTCCCTTTGCTACGTTTGTTGAGGCCAGCTTAGCCATCGCTAACCGCATGGACTCCTTCTTGCTTGATGTCGACCACTTCTCTGCTACAGCAGAGGCCATTATCGATTGCGTTGCCTCCTTTCCACTCAATGTTAGCCCTGTTGAGCCCTTGACCCAGCCATATTTTAGACTGAGTTGGGATCCTCTGCAGCCCCCCGCAGGAGGGGGCTCGGTCAGTACATGGGTGGAGAGATTTTTTTTACATTTTAACCTCTGTGTAAACATAAAGATATTTTAAAATGAGAGGTTAAAATACAAAAAATTCATCCCACCCATGTACTGACCGAAGCCCCCCTCTTGTGGGGGCCGAGAGGATCCCAACTCTTTTAGACTAGTGGGACTGCTCTGCCATTAGGTCGTTCTAGATGGTTCTATGTTGTAGCAGCAGCATCCCTATCTTATATCATGTCCGACATCAACTTGGTAACCTCTTCCACTTGCCAAATGAATACTATTTTTGATGTATATTTACGGAACAAGGAGCTAGTTAGAGTATCTTTAAATGAACAAAGTCAACATAATTATATTTCGAGCTCCATTGTTGATTCATTATCGAAGACTGGGAAAGTTATTGTCAATTGTAACAAGCTTTTGTGGAGTTCCATCGATAATTTACATGCATGATCACATTGAAAGCTATTACTTACACCGATGGAGCATAGTGTTCTATTACTTCAGTGGATTCTTACATCACTCTTGGACAAGTTTGGATGGTAGGACGACATGTTACCATAGAACCTGACCGATCTAGTTGCACTATCCAGTCACCATATTTCAAGGGGAAATTCTGATTTCCAAACCCAACTATGCTAGCACTCTGCAAGATTAATGAGACAGAACAAAATTTGATCTCTATGATTGCTAGACCACTTATTGATGTATGGGATCAAGTTTTGTTTGTCAACTCCGGATTGACTTTGGTGGATGATTCTATAGTACTCACGGATGATTCATCATATGAGATTGTTGCAACAGTCAAGTTGATGACCATGGGATCAAAGTTTATTTGTTATACCTGGATTAGATTTGATTGATGACATTGTGTTAAATGTTGCTCCATCAATTGATTGTCTCCATGTCATGCTACTGTTAGAACCTCCTCATATTGATGTGTTATTGTTAGAGCCACCTCTAGTTGACTTGATGTGACAAGACTTTTGTGAATCACATGAGGAGCAGTAGATCGAGATTTTTGACATGATTTTTTGTCTTTAATTCCCTATTTGTACTCGTCTTTGTCCTACTTCGACATATTAAAATTTGAGGATGATTTTTTTTTCGAACCAAGAGAGAATAATGCTAAACGAGAGTCGTGACATACGTAAAGTGAGACTCATGATGTCAAACATTGGACATCAGACTCGTGTTTCCTACGATGACATTATTTACACAAATGGTGAACAGAGTCTTAGTAGCACAAATTTTATTTTATTATGTAATTTTATCTTTATTTGAGTATAAGTTAGTGTCTTAAGAGGGTACGATTAGTCTTTAATTTTTTATGGTCTTATTGAGCTCATTGGAGCTAATGTGGGTTTTTTTTTTTTTATAATTTTTGCTACGAATTTTGTGCTATTTTTAAGACTCAAAGATATTTTGTCAATAAATTTTTTGAAATTTGTTACGCTTGGAAGTAATCCAACCTTATATAAATTCATGTTAAGCTTCCATTTTGAGCAATAAAAGATGGAATGAAGGCAAGACAATCCCGTTTTAATTTCTCGTAGTTGTCTCCCTCCTCCCTCTCTCTAGGTGCGAACCCTGGACATGAAGCCCTTCTCCTCTCCCTACGGATGTGAAGCCCCTCTCTCTCTCCTTCCTCCTCTCCCTCTCTCTCTCTCCTTGTCCTGGATCATACATAGGGGTGTTCATGATTTGTTTATAAGAGATTTTTAAGAAACAAATCAAATTAATTCGGATCTACTTGAATCAATTAATTGAAGTTCTTTGAAACCAAATCAAATCAAATCGAATTAAATTCAATTTAATTCGGTTTAACTTGAAAATAAATGGGTCTTTAAATTCTCTTAGTCTTAAATAAGATTTTAATCACTTGTTTCTCTAATAATCACTATCAAATAATATTTGAAATGATGTATTAATGTTGATGATCATATTAACTTTCATAATATGTATTTTTACATAAATATATTGAAAAAACTTCATAAATATATACAATTAAAATTTATTATTATAATTCAATTTAATCGGTTTGATTTTAGTTGCTTAGAAACCGAATCAAATCGAATTTTCTTTTTCAGTTTGATTTGAAATCAAATTAAATTTTTTTCATGTTCAAATCGAACTAAACCAATCAAATCACTTGATTCGATTTGATTTTTCGATTTGAACCAAATAATAACACTCCTAATCATATATGCTGCGTGTTCAATGCACGGCCCTACGTAGTCCTTAACAAAAACAGCTACCAAGATGTTATGGCTGGAGTAATCTTATATATATATATGGAGCTAATTAACAGCGCGTGAGACTTTTCATCTAACATAGTCTATAGCTGATCAACAAATTATTAAGGGCTTAGGCGTGCATGTATGGATTGAAACGGAGTTTTTCCTCTCTTTAAGATCTATTTGATTGTATGTAAAATAATTTTTTATGAAATAATTTTTATATGAAATGAAATTGTAATTATTCATTTGATTGTCAATATATATTTTTATTAACTATTTATGTAAATAGAGAAAAAAGTGAAATGTCAATAACATTAAATGTAAAATTTTATTACAAGTTACATGGAGAGGCATGGATCTTATAATCCACTCAAATGAGAGAGTCATGTACTCTTTATGTACTAGCACTGTTTTTATCAAAATTTTTATTTTACTTTATTTTTATTATATATATATATAATATATTTAAAAATAGATAACAAATGAAAAATAAGTAACTTTGACAAGACAATTTAAAATAAGAGAAATAAAATAAAACATAATTTAAATGAATAGTATTCTATAGATATTTTAATAAAAAATAAAAATCAAATTAACTAATGAAAAATAATTAAATTTGACAAGACTACTTAAATGAGTGGAAAGAAAATAAAATACAACTTAAATAATTAGTACCTAAAAATTGTCACTGTAGAAACTGAAATGGGCATGCAGCGTGAATTGTAAGATGGCGGCCAGATGTCAAAATTCGGAATTTGTAAGATATAATTTTTCAGATTTTGTTTCAAAGATATCAAATGATTTAAAAATAAAGTTTTCCCTAAATTTTTTTTCTTAAGAGAATTTTATGTTGAAATAAACGGACCCTAGTTGGCTATATGCGGCCGAATTAGCGAGACAGTACGAAATTTTCTTGTCGATCAGCACACTGAATTTATAAAATATGATCTTTTGCTGTTGGGTACTAATTAAAATGCTGGTACGTGCAACTAAGGAGAACCGTAGTCTATAATAATTAGTTCATCCTATTAGCTTTTCTACGATGCCTCCTTGTTAAGCACTGCCGCTAAAAAGAACGGTCTTTTTAATGATTGACTTGTATTAGCATACTCTCTTGTGTTGGGCACTGCGGCACTGCCGCGCGCTAAGAATAACGTGCGGTAGAATTGTAAACGGATCAAATTTGGAATTAAAATATAATTTTAATTTTAATTTTTATAATAAAAAAATATATTTTAATTTTGATAAAATTAAATAATTAATTTTGATTCTGTTCCGATTATATTATTAGAATCAAAATTTCATCTTTTGAGTTTATAGATAATTTAGCAGAATGATTATATCGATTTTGATTATTTTTTAATTTTAATTTTGATTTCGATAACTTATCAAAATATTTGATATAGATACCGATAAATTATCAATATCATTTTTTAATTTTAAAATTAATAATTTCTATCCAAATCGAATCTAAATATCAAATTTCAAGTAAAAGGTTAATCTTATTATCTCAGGCAGCTTATCTTTTGCCTTTTGAATTGGGTATGTATACCAAGAGCGGTTTATAACAATTAGCTCATCTTAGCTTGTCTCCTGCCCACGAATTGAGTGATGAACGGTCTTTCACAAGTAGTTTAATGAACAACATAATTTGGTTTAGGGTGTAAACAGTCGAGTCGAGTATTATGCTGCTCAAATTCTATTCGTTAATTTTTAATCGAATTCGAGTCAAACTCGAGTTATATCGAGTATTGAAAATACATGTTCAAACTTAGTTCGTTTAAATATTCTCGAACTCGAGCCCTTAACGAGTATTTTAACGAGTTTAATTGAATTTGTGAGTTTGTAGATATAAGTAAATCCAATCTAATCTACAAGTAAAAAATTGATCGTTAATAAAATCTAAATCTATCTTATTTCAAACTCATATTTCAATAATTTTGAAAAATTATTTAATTTAATTATTTTAATATAAATTTGAAATATATTCATATTTTGTCACAAGTAATATGAGATTATAGATAGACATCGCAAGTGAAGGGGCTGGTGCGTGATAAGACAGGGGTGGTGCTGCAACTCTCCTTCGCACATCGCCTAGAGTCCCCTTTCTGCATCGTCGGTGATGGTACTGCGGCCGTCGGGAGCACTGTCCGTCATCCACAGTGGTCGTGAAAGATATCAGTGGCCGACAACGCGTCCCCGGCCCCACTAAAGGATATCACATATTCGTAGGTTAGTTTCGGGAGGAAGAAGATGCTTAATATGCTGGAGGATCTTACACACTAAAATTTGTGCCCATGCCCTTATTTACACGATTTGTGTATATGCTCTTATTTACATAATTTGTATATATAAAGATTTAGTCTATGACATTTAAGTCTTCATAAATATTTTATATTGTAATAATAACAGTATAAAATAAATAAATATATTTATATCTATATATTCTCATGCTTATTATATTAAATAAATATTTAAATGAAGTGTTAGCGAATATTTAGATAAGCTCTTAATATATATTAATCGAGTTCTTAAACGAATTATTCACGAGTATAATCGAGTCAAACTCACATGTATTTAGATTCGACTCGTTTTTGAATCGATTTTTTTTTGTTCAAACTCATTTATTAAATAAATAAATATTAAATCGAATTTTTATCGAGTCGAGTTTAAAACTACTAGTGGAACGACTCGTTTACACTCCTAACTCGGCCCCAAAGCTTCTCTCTCATGTTCACAAGACGCCCCTGACGTCATCACCACCAACTCCGGTCCTCTCCCTCAGCAACGACCCTTTACAACTGAACATACACAACGAGAGGGAGAGAGAGAACAGAAAGTGGACCGTCCGGTTCGCCTTTTTCTTACTCGTTGGTCGTTCGTTCGTTCGCCTCGCCCGCTTCTCCACAAACCCTAGCCCTCCTCTTCGATCTCTTCTTCACAACGCCCACCCCATCTAAAAGCTTCAGCAACCCGTCGGGTCCTCCTCGGAAGCGGTCCTCGCGCCTTCCGCAGGCCCCCGGCGGACCACCGGTGGAGTGCCCTCCGATCCGAGTATCACCCGAAAAGGAAAGGGACAATCTCTTCCGTCTGGGGTACTCATTGTGTAGATCCACTGCGCAGGGATCCACGCCCCCCCTGAGCAGGGATCTGAGGCCTTCCGTGGGTTTATCTGGACGATTCTGGAGTTCTCTGCCCTGTAGAGACGTTGTTTTCTTGGTCAGGTAAACCTGTTTATTTATTTACCTCTCTGATTTCTGTGTGTTTCTGCGTCTTCTCCGGTGGGGCAAGAAAATTGGAACATGTCAAACCAGCATTTTTAACACTGCCCAGAAGCAATCTCATCACTAAGAGCCCCTGGCTCTCTGACGCGGACGGGGTAATGCCAAGAATAGTCAGCTTGTCGGACTTTTTGGTCGTTTTGATCCATCTTCTTCCGGACAGAGATAAATTGAGGGTGTCAAGGAAATGTCAAGCAGAATTTTGATGTCATACTAAGTTCGAAACTGAGTGATAATGGAAATCACTTTGAAATATGGGATTGAAGGTGTTTTGAAACTTACCGTGATTCGTTGTGGAAAGCATCTCTGCTGCTATGCAGGACTTTAGGGCCTCGAAATTGATCATTCAGACAAGAGGACTGAGCCAAGGAGTATTTAGTTGTTGTAAAATATTGACAATGAATAATGATAAAAAATGCAGACTAACTTCTCATGGTAGTTGACTATCTAAGGTTGTGTTCTATCACGTGAGGATGAACTGTGCGACGATCATGTAGTTCTGTGGCGAAATGATTTGACATGCATCAAGCTACTGTTATTTAATTAACATCATCTTGGGCCGAGCATGAAACGTCCTTATACATGATGTGGGCCTGCTAAACAAATTTTAGTACCTTCTTTGACTCTTTGGATGGTATCCAGTGGACAATGAGCCTAAATATGTGGGGGCATGCATTCAATACTAAATACATTTATTGTCCAAAATTTTCAGTATATTCGTCTTTCTAAAAGCAAATGTTCTTTGCATAGTTGTTGTTATCTTGCATTCTGGATCTGTTGTCATTGACAGCTTAAACACTGTCCACTTTCTTCCTTTTTGTATCTTTCTTTAGTCTAAGTGAAGTCCTATTCCCCTTTTATATTCAGTATAGTTTCTTTTGTTTTTAAATGCAACTGCTTCATATTTCTTGCTGAGAAATGGGAGAAGGCACTTACAGGGATTGATCGTCATGCACCTTTGATGACACTCTCCTTGTTGATAAGTAATGGTAGACAAATAACCATCTATGCCTTCTTCTATTTTGTCTTGTATGAGCAACATTAGTGATGACCTTTTCAGACTTAGCAGCATCACTTGTCCATGCTTATGAATTCTTTGTTGAAATGTTATGGTAATAACTTACTTCTTTGCTTCAGTAGGATCTTTGCTTGGTGGGTAAGTTGCAAAGAATCATATGAGAGTTCCTTGGTCTGACCAGCATGTCGGTTGATTAAGCAAGTGCGGAATGCTTTATCTGATAGTTTTCCCTTTAATCTTCCTGAAGGTGTAACATATCATAATTTAGGAGTGTGGTATACTATCACTCCCTCAATTTGCCATCACTTTTTCCATTCTGGTTTCATGTCTGTCATTGCTCTCTCTGACTATCATTCAATTCTATTCTGCAACACTTGTTGAAAACATGGATAGCACACTCTGGCTTTGATGCTTATTCTTTTTTGTTTTGGTGATTTGACGTGTGGTTTGCTTTTATGTGTAGGCGTACCCACGGCTTGATGCTGGATTTTAGTTGGGCACTGCTGCTATGTATGTGCATACCTGAAGCATAGGTTTAAACTGTAGAAGGTGGAAAGATGACTGAGTCTGTGGTGCCAAGTTTCTGGGGACCAGTCACCTCCACCACTGAGTGGTGTGAAAAAAATTATACCCATTCTTCATACATAGCAGAGTTTTACAACACTATCTCTAATCTTCCTTGCATTCTTTTAGCTCTCATTGGCCTAATAAATGCCTTGAGCAGCATTTTGAGAGGAGATTTAGTGTTCTTCATGTATCTAATATGATTCTTGCAATTGGAAGCATGCTGTTTCACGCGACACTACGACATGTGTAGTCCTTTTGACTTAAACCTGTCATTATTTTTGTTTGGCTTGATTAGTTGTCATTTAAATTTATGGGCATGAATCTCTTGTACAAGGGACCTGATTTTGATTCTATAGTGGGACTTGTGATTTCTTTCATGTTTAGTTCTAAAAAGCTTGTCATTTTGATGAGACTAAGAGTCTAAGATTACACATACTTTCTTGGTTACATAATTTTGGTAAATAGCATCACTTTACATGCAATTTTGGTGGCTACATATTCGCAAGTTTAGATGTATCTTCAACACATTAAATATCTATTACCGACATGTACTTTTCTTTGATCTGGTAGCATCATACAGATTTTAATTCCATATAGTTAACTTTTCTGTAGACCATGTGTTGAAGGCCTGTATCTTGATTTTTGTTTCAGGAACTATAAGCCAATGCTTACATGATGAGGTCTTCCTGACATATTAGTTATGTATAATTACGATGCCAATTTTGCTCTTCCTTTTTAAGCCCGGTGAATTAACAAAATTTCATTATTGACAATATCTGGCTAGTGGTTTTAATCCTTTAAGAACAGACTTTGGGTGGGTGTTTTGGCCATTGTATGGATCTCATAATATGTTCTCTACACTTTTTCACCTATGTCGAATGGAGACCAAGAATCTCATTTTCATATGTGTTGGAAGGGAGACTAAGAAATAACACTACTAGGGGGGTGGCCCCCTAGATTGTAGAAATTTTGGTTGAATCGGCTGGAATCGGACTGAATCTGTCCAGATCGGCCGATTCTACCGCACAAAACTTTCCTATATTCATTAATTAATACATTCATTAAACCATCATTTCACATATATGAACTAATATATATGTATAATCATGGTATGCAATCTCGCGAGAATCTCGGTCTCGGGCCCTTCCCGAGAAACGAGAAGGCCGAGATGCCTCTTCAGGCAGGGTTGTCAGGATCCAGGATCCTCTTCAGGCAGGGTTGTCAAGATCCCCTTATTTACACTTCATATCATTTAAGTAAATGTTATAATTTGATATTTCATTTACTTAAGATATTACATGTAAATAAGGAAGTACTCCCTATTTGAATCTAATAAAAATATCAAAAATTATATCTCTTACCAATAAAAAGTCAACTCTCCAATTGAAGAAGAAAATCATGATTTCGGTGATTTTAGCGAAATGCTAACTTTCTAATCTCTCATAATTTAGTCTATCTAAAAAAATGATAATTCAAATAAACCATATGGAACACTAAAATTCAAAGTCCGGTAAAAAAAGTCAAACGTACATGTGACTTCTCTAAAGAGCCACTCTTCTACTGACAGCACTTAGTCTGCTTGAGACCTCTTAAGATTTGGTCAAACATAAACTATCATTACCCAAACTCATGAGAATTCACTTTCTAGTTTCTTTATTTATTTACCTGTGTTATATTAAATATATATATAATAATTCTATGCGAATCGAAGCGATTCCATACGATCGATCGAATCAAGGCGAACCCGATTCGGTCCGAATTGCCGCTCCAGCAAACCATGATGTGAACTTATGTCATCCATAGTTGAGACTTGGGAACGTATGCAATTATCTATGTTCCTTAAGGAATTATCTATGTGAACCTATGTGATCCACACTTTTATGTTATCTTGATCTTCCGAGATCTTACCGAGATCTCTTCTCTTTGACCCTCCCGAGACGAAGCCGAGATCCGATATGGCAAACCTTGTGTATAATATACACAAATTAATGTGTCTAACATGATTGTGTACATCAATTTACATGTTTATATATAGTACACAAACACATATAGTCATATATATGACATGTGATATATGTATTGTATATCATATTTGACATATATATATGATTACATATATCTGTATTATGTATATGTATACATTCATTGTCATATATATATATACACACATTAACTATATATATGATTATATATGTCATAAACACGTATATATAAATAAATGAGGTCTGTCCCTTTGCTTTGCAAATTAAAATTTTCTTTTTGGGGCTTTGCTCCTTGTAACTCCCGCAAGGGGTGCTGCCCCCTTGACTGCTGAGACCTGACCGAGCAGGTTGATCCTTGTGTGCGTACTTGCACATTGGAGAATTAAGGTCCCCAAGCTCCATATTCCAACACTGTTCACAATCTAATGATTGTGATATATAATGTATACATTTATAAGGATATACATATTTATTATGTTGTTCATTAATATGATATGTAGGGCTGTGCAAACTATGGTTCAAACCGAAAAACCGAACCGAACCGGCCGGTTCGGTTCGGTTCGGTTTCATGGAGGTCCCAGTTCAGTTCGGTTTCAAGCTGGGAAACCGAAATGAACCGAATATCTATATATAATTAATTAATAATTGAATTAAATAAAAAACCCGCTCGTGGCGCAGTGGTTGTGAGTCCTGGCGCAGCCTCCGCATGGAGGTCGCGAGATCGAAACTCGCTTAAAGCGTTTGGTTTTTTGCATATTTTGAACTTAATAAGTACATATAATAATTAATAATACAATTATAAATAAAAAAATCTGTAGCGCAGTGGTGGGCACCTTTGGTGCCTTGTGCCGGCGGAGGTCGCGAGATCAAATCTCGCGACCGCCGCTTACAAGTTTTTTTTTTGTTTATTTCGGTTTGAACCGAACCGAACGGTTCGGTTCGGTTCAATATAATAATTCAGTTCGGTTCGGGTCGGTTCGGTTTCCCCAAAAACAGGGTGAACCAAACCGTTGTACACCCCTAATGATATGTGTATGATTACATATATATTGTGTGTATATATATGTATATATATTTGTGTGTGTGTGTGTATATATATATATTATGAATGTGTAAATTTATATGTATGATTACATATATCATAAATATATATGTAAATATTGAAGACATATTTTTCCTATTTTTTTTATTTTTATTGAATTTTTATGATTTTTTTTCCAAAGAAATGTTTTTTTAATCTGGCTGATCCAGGATCCACCAGACTTTCGATGGATCGGCTGATCCGGCCGATCTGATCCCGCACCTTTTGTAGCATAGTCTTTAATGAAAGTGCCATATGGGTGCTCATGTATGCTATTCATGCTTAAGTGACAACTGGATACATGTGCTTTACAGAATGCTTATTTTATAATTTCCACTTTCTTGGCCATCAAACAAATCATTCATGTACTTATGTATGTTGGTCATGTACTTTCATACTAGCATTGCTCAACAGTTTCAGTGATGAGAAGTTTTCTCGGGGTCTTGATGAAGTTTTTTTATGTAATCTAAGGCATCATGGACGATGAAATATAGTAAAGTCTTTTCCAAAGACATTAGGGGCACTGTGGAGGAATATCCTCTGAGCCATTTTTGGTTGTACTACCTCTCTTTATTTTAAACAAATTTGGTCTTTCAATCTTCATGTAGCTGACCCCAAATAATGGGATAAGGCTCTGATGATGATGATGATGATGGTCTCTCAATCTTCACCTTTTTTTTTTTTTTTTGAAGGAAGGCACAGTTATTTGAAGTATTTCCTTTACTGTCTGGCATGGGGAGATATTATGGAATTGCAGGTAATGAAGCTCATCCCAGGGATTGAACATGACATATTTGGCGCTCATCTGTGTGGAGAGGAGGCTGACAAAAATAAAGATTTCTGATCCATAAGGTGGTGTTGAAAATGTTTGTGATGAGGCTAGAGTAGGTGATCAACTATTGAGTATTCCTATCAGCTCATGATGCTTAATGAAATGAGCTACCAACAATGGCATGGGGGTTGGCTATTTGTTGGGATATAAATCCCATATCAGATGATTCCAAAATGGGCCAGTCCTTATACAGTGTAGCCTCTATCCCCTCAATTCCTAGGTTTTGAGGGTGACACACACATGGTAACAGAGTAGGTCCCATTCTTCTGTGTTGGTATATAATCACATATCGGATGATTTTAAAATAGGCCAGTCCACATAATGTAGTCTCTATCCCCTCAATGCCCAAGTTTTGAGGGTGACATGCACATGGTATCAGAGCCACCCTCAAAACCTAGACATATTTGTTAGACAATGTTACAAGCTTTTTGGCGGCTGCTCACTCTCCATCGGACAAAGGTTTTTCCAGCTATCCTCTCACCAACTGCATATCTTATCATCGCCTTGGTCAACGACACAGCATTCCTTTCCTCTTTGAGTCTTAATGCAGATCCCACCAGCAATGGTGAAGCCAATAAACTGCCACATTGGCGTTAGGCAATGGATGAAGAGCTTGTACCCTTGGAGCTTAACAATACCTGGGTCGTCATTGTTCTACCTCCAGGAAAACAGACAGTTAGCAATGGATCTATAAAACAAAGTACAATTTCTATGGCTCTATAGCTAGGCACGAGGCCCATCTTGTAGCCAAAGACTACACAAAAATAGAAGGGCTTGACTACACGAACACTTTCACTCCTGTAGCAAAGCTTGTAACTGTCTGGTGTCTTCTATCTTTCGCTGCTATTTGAGGTTGTCATCTCCACCTGCTCGATGTAAACAACACCTTCGTTCACTGCGATTTGCACGAAGATGTCTACATGGATATTCCACTCAGACATTGCCGACAGAGGACACAATGTGTTTGCAAGCTTCTTAAATCTATTTATGGGTTGAAACAATCTTCATGCAACTGGTTCCAGAAATCCAGAAATTGCCAACTGGGGACCCAATGCATTTGCAAGCTTCTTAAATCTATTTATGGGTTGAACAAGCTTTATGCAACTGGTTCCAGAAATCCACAACAGCACTTTTAACTGCTGGTTTCCAACAGTTCAGAGCTGACTATTCCTTGTTTACCTATCACTGGGGTGCGCTCATCACCATAGTACTTGTCTATGTAGATGACATCTTACTTGCAGGTGATGGCATTTGCATAATCACATTGCTGAAGCCTTTCTTCATGCTTAGTTTCATTTAAAAGATCTTGGCAAGCCAAAATAAGGAATTGCTCGAACAGTCAAAGGCATCTTCCTCAATCAATGGAAGTATGCACATGGTATCAGAGCATGTCTCATTCTTCTGACTATAGGTCCTCCCATATCATCCCATTAAATCCACATGGCCTTGCTCTATATAGGGCCAGCATGTGTGGGGGTGGTGCCAAAAGGGGCCAATCAATATCCATATATAGTGTAGCCTGGTATTAGAGCAGGTCTTATTCTTCCAGTTGTGGGACCTACGTCATCCCATTAAGGTCCACGTGACCTTTGTTTATATAGGGCTAGCACCTACAAGGGGTGTGTTGGGATATAAATCCCATATCGGATGATTCTAAAATGGGCCGGTCCTTATATAGTGCAGCCTCTATTCCCTCCATGCCTAGGTTTTAAGGGCGACACACATGCTATCAAATTGCATATTGGAAAGGCATATGACATGTTAGTGCGGGTTTGCTCTTTTAAGTGAGGTCTCTCTTGGGGTTTGATGATCGGTATCTTTGCTGGATCTGGTCTTGTTTTTACCTGGGCAAGTTTGACCTTGAGAAGTTTGTGATGTGAACCCTCTTATGTTCTTTCATAACAGGAGAGGTGTCAGGCATGGGAGCAATATTTTAGAAATTGGTCACCTAGATGACTCATGGAACTTTCCAGCCTAGGGTGGTTTCTGCCTTGCTGTGTTTCACGAGTTTTTCAATGACAAGTGACTATTCTACATGCATTAGTTGGTCAGAGTCGCATTGTTAATTAGGGGTTACAAATTTCTCCCAATAATACCCATTAGGGAGCTCATTTCCTACTCCTCCTTGGTGTCTTTATGTAGTTATCTTTACTTGCTACAACAATGGATTCTGGATGGTAACTACAATGGGGAAGACTTGGAGCCTCACTTGAATTTTCAATTAGCAGTGATTGCAAGTAAGTCGACAGGGATCTCTGATACATGGTAATTGTCAACAGTCTTGTCCAAGTTCCAAACCCTGCAGAATTTGGAAGTGGCGGAACTGTGAAGAGGCCTTTGACAGATGCCTAGACAGTGACACTGTAGCTCATGGCACTTGCTTGATAGGTATACTTCGTGTACATTGTTTCAATTTTTAGTTGCCTTTCCACGATTTCCTGCTAGTCTTGCTACAGCTTTCTTCTTCCTTTTGTATAGACTACAGTTCTCTCTTTTGCTGGTTCAAGTTTGCCTGACAGTAGAACTGGAACCATGGCTCTTCCTCTATCCATATCATCTTCCCCATTTTTCTTCTTCTTCTTGGTGTCTCTAGAAGAAAATAGTGACAAGTGGATTACATAATGAATACCTTGTCAAATGCTCACTCCCCATGACCTATAGGTTTATGTACTCTTTCCTCAATCATATCTTATAAATGCATATTATTATTGTTTGTTGAAAAAATGTTATTATTGCATATTATATTCTTCTCCAAAGTCCAGCTCAGTGTAAAATAGTTCATCTCTATTGGCACTGAGTAGCATTCAAGCCAGTCCAGTCTGACAGGCTTTGTGTAGTCATTAGAAATACTAGTTACGACCACTGACATAGCTCAATTTGGGTTTTTTTAAAACCGAATTTGAGATAACTTGATACCATTCTTGAAATTGTTACTGGCTTGGTTGGCTTGAGATTTGGGTATACTTGTCATGTTCTTGAGTTTGACTCCATCCCACCAACATTCATTCCATCATTATCCAAGTTCTTGTCTTTTTTAGGTTTACTCGTGAAATGTCTCTGGACTTTATCCTGCTTTTATCCAGCAGATAACTGACAGGTTTGGAGGCTTAACATACATAGTCAAGCCTACCCTGTGGTCTTGACTGAATTTTCATCCAAGAGGTTTGCATTTAAGCATGCCATATGCCACTTCTGTTTTCCATTTAAGAAATGTCAATTTTCATTTCAAGGCAGGAGATCCTTTGGCAGTAGGTACTTTCTCCTATCTAGACTTTTAGATAGTAAAGGAGAAAATGCTTGTCAAAACTGTGACTCTCTTGAAATTATTTTGGACAATTGAGATGCAAATTTTCTGGTTGTCAGTATGAAGAAGTTGAAACTGGAAGAAATAACAGGGTTGAAGGGAGATTTATCATGAGTTTTGGATGTCACTTTTGTTTTGTTTATTGTTAATGGAACTCATTAATCTGGAACAAAGTTAAAGGATAAAGAACACTTGAGAGAACTTGTAAATGGCTGGGAAATTGGGGGATAGACCGATATATATGGAAAAGAAATAGGAATACATAGGTGGATGGCATTGTGGAGAAAATAAATAAACTTTCACAAAAATCTTTTGCCAAGTGTCTACAAGGTCATCTTGTTATTTTTGGGGCGAACTTACATGTATGACCCTGAAATCTATTGTATTCGAATGTACCCTATACCTTTGTATTCTATGTATCATCCATTTAACTCTACTATACTTGAGTTAAGAAAGCAAAAAGACTAACTTCCCCCCCTTCAACTCTCTCTCTCTCTCTCTCTCTCTCTAAAAGAGCCCTATTCAATGTAGTGGACTGTGTGTCTCTCACCGTCGGGGGAAGATCCCCTTTGGTGCCCCACTCCTATCCTATTTCTCTCTCTCTCTCTCTCCTCTCTCTCTCTCTCTCCCCCCTGTGGTTCTTTAAACTTTAAAGGAGTGTTGAGTGGATTCGTGCATGATGCCATTCTTCCTACTTTGTTTGCATTCCATATGAATGTACCATGCATCTTTGAAGTTCACACGATGAAGACCACAAGCATCAGCCCCAGTGTTTAAATAGTCGGCCGACTAGTTGACTAGTCGGTCCGACTAATTGAGTCGGGTGGTCCAGCTGACTAGTCAGCCATCAATTCACTCTATTTTTTCTATTTTCCTTTTTTGGTAGTTTTTCTTTATGGAAAAGCCTTATATATCCATGTGGTTGCCACGTATCGGGTTATGGGTTTCCACTTTTTTTGCTAACTCTTTCACCAATTGGCATGATGCTACATGAGATATTAGGGGAGAGATTGGTCGTCTTCCATGTTTCCATCCACAAACATGCTCTTCCCTATGTAAGGAATTCTCTTCCTCTTCTCGAAGCACATTGCCAGGGGGTCTCGTAGAATGACAGAAGACCAGGCAGCAGCCAGCGCCCCAGCAGGCTTCCATCCATGGTACGCTGGCCGTGTGGGCCAAGGTTTGCCATATCGGATCTCGGCTTCGTCTCGGGAGGGTCAAAGAGAAGAGATCTCGGAGAGATCTCGGAGAGATCTCGGGAGATCGAGATAACATAAAGTGTGGATCACATAGGTTCACATGGATAATTCCTTAAGGAACATAGATAATTACATACATTCTCAAGCCTCAACCATGGATGACATAGGTTCACATATATCATACAACAAGAGTGTGAGAATTGGACTTCGAGATGTGCATTTTGATTTTTCTCTCCTTAGGATTCTAGTTTATTTTCAATTAGAAAGTGAAAAATCTCATGAGTTTAGGTGATGATAGCTTAGGTTTGACCAAATCCTGAGAGGTCTCAAGCAGACTAAGTGTTGTCAGTAGGAGAGTGGCTCCCTTGGAGAAGTCATATGCACGTTTGACTTTTTTTACCGGACTTTAGATTTTTAGTATTCTATTAGGTTTATTTGAATTATGAAATTTTTAGATATGTCAAATTATAACAAATTATGAAAGATTAGAAAGTCACTATTTTGATTGGAACCATCGAATCACGATTTTCTTCTTGGATGGGAGAGTTGACTTTTTATTTGTAAGAGATATGATTTTTTTGATATTTTTATTGGATTCAAATGGGGGGTACTTTCTTATTTACATGTAATATCTTAAGTAAATGAAACAATAAATTATAACATTTACTTAAATGATATTCAGGTAAATAAGGGGTCCTGACAACCCTGCCTGAAGAGGATCCTAACTGACAACCCTGCCTGAACCCTGAAGACATATCTCGGCCATCTCGTTTCTCGGGGAAGGGCCGAGCTCGCGAGATTGCATACCATGGTGTGGGCTAAGAGGTACTTCCAGTTCCTTCAGTTTGTTTTCCAACCACCCCCCCCCTCTTTATTTTCTTCTTTTATTTGGTCCGTCTCCTCCAGTCCTCCTACATTCTTTCTTGCTCCCCCCTTTGTTCTAAGTTTCTAACTTCTAGTCTTCTATCTATGGTACTCTGTTTTTTTGGGGGGGGGGGGGTTTGTTCCAACTTCCAGACTTCTATCTATGCCTATGGTACTCTTTCTTTTGTTTTTAGATCCAAATTTTCAACTTCTAGTATTCTATCTAGTATGTACGGTACACTTTTTGTTTGTTCCAACTTCTAGTCTTCTTCTATCTATGCTTACGGTACTCTGTTTTTTTTTTGTTGGTTCGAACTTTCAGTCTTCTATATATGCCTAGGTACTCTATTTTTTTGTTTTTTAGTTCCAAGTTCCAACTTCTAGTATTCTATCTAGTATCTCTGGTACTTGTTTTTACTCTTCTTCTATCTTTAGATATGACCGGCATATTCCCTTAACACTAACAATCAACAAGAGTCATGCATAAAAAATGAAAAAAAAATCTTGAAAAATAACCGACTTGGACTCGAGGCTTCTGAGTAGCCGACTAATCTATCCGACTAGTCAATGGGGGAGTCATCTGACTTGGACTGATTAATCCTTTTTAAAACATTGATCAGCCCACTACTTCCCTTGCCCAGAAATCACAAGAGCTTAGAGCTCTCAACTGCCAACACTGCCCTTGAGGAAGGCAGACTGACTGTTCTGTGTGCTCCTCGCATGCGTTGTGGCAACTTCTCCAGCCTCGTACGCCATGGCCACTGCCATGGAAGTACACTCCGACAGTGATGACAGCAAGCTATTGGTTCTTGGGTTCTCATAGTGGAGCTCCCCCATCGACGAGATTTAGGAGAGCTAAGCAAAGTCGGCATGGGGACGTGCGGATCTTCTCAGTGATGAGCTGAGCAGTGGAGACATGCGTCAGCCTTGCTGGCGGCACCTTTCCCGTCTCCACTCAGCACCAACTCCCCCTCACTTATCTCTCTCTCTCCCCCCTCCATAGAGCACCGGTGCCGGAGCGGGAGGTCCCCTCCCCTGGGCCCTCATCCCCACTCAGCACCAGTGCCCCTCTCACCCCACTTTCTCTCACATAACACGTATGGAGCATCAATTTTGGAGGGTGAGGCCCCCCTTTGGGACCTCTCTTCCCACCCCCACTTAACATTGCCCCCTCACCTCTCTCTCTCTCTCTACAATGGTGAAAAAGAGAAGCTAGATGCCATTCTCAGCGATGTCTTCGAGCTCTTCATTTGGAGGACATCCTCTTGGTGCTGTCCTCTTTCGTGAAAGCCCTCCCCAAGGCCGACGGAAGGAGCCCTTGTGTCTTGATGGGATGAAAGGCCTCCTCTCTTTCTCTGCACTTTCTCTGTGCTCCCTCTGTCTGTCTCTCTCACTAGCGTAGGAAGAGGATATGCCCCCTCCGGCATCACCAACTCCTCTTCTCCCTCTCTCTTCTTGAATAGGGTATTTTAGTATTTTTACTTCCTATTTAACAGCTCCGTCCACATAATAGCAGAATATTTCTGCCATTCTGAAGACTTGCTAGCCATAGGGATATAACTGGTTAATTTTTAAGATTTTAGGGGTATAAGGTATAATATCCAGATTTTAGGGGCATACATTCTATATGATAGATTTCAGGGGTATGTATATATGTAATTTTCCTTTTTATTGAACACTTTTTACTCAGAAGCAGCTTCTTATTGGAAAACAAGGCTTGCATGAGTAGGGGTGTTCATAATATGGTCCGACCCGAAAAACCGAACAGAACTGACCGGTTCGGTTCGGGTTGACAGGTCCCGCGGTTCAGTTCGATTTTTTGTTGAAAAACCAAATTGAACCGAATCTATATTAAATATATTTAATCATATGTTATTTCAATGAGAAAGCGCAGCCTAGTTGGTGACTCGGGACTGCCATAAAATCCTTTAGTTTTTTTTTTCCGGTTCAAACCGGTTGCTTGTGGGTTCGGTTCGGTTTTTGGAAAAAAAAATGGTCCAAACTGGACCGAACCGAACCGTGAACACCCCTAGTTCGTAAGCCCCATTGAACTTAGCATGGGCTATGAAAAGCAATTCAGTTTGGAACACCTTGAAGGATTTCAACTGTCAACCTGTGTGTGCGTTAGTTGCTTATTATAAACAATGTGTGATTCTTTGAAGGATATCACCTGACAATCTGTGTGTTAGTGGCATCTTGTGAACAATGTGTGTGATTCTCTTAGTTATTTAATGCTCATTATTGTGTTTGTTCCACTATGGCCTTTGCTATTGTTTGTTTAATGCTCATCTTCATGCTCCTCCATGGTGTCTTTATTGATGCTCCTTGCCATATAAGTACATTATTGTAACCTTCTTGGTGGCTTCCAGTTGGATACTAAGTTCTATATTTCTTCAGACATTTGAGCAAATTAGATGTGGTTTCCCTCGTGCAATTTGTGTAGACATTTTGTGGAAAGTGATTTTCATTGAATGCAGCATAAGCATACTACAATTCTTGATATTAGGTTTTTCTACCCCATAATACCCATGGGAAGGGATGGAACTGGATAAATACCACCATTCAGTATAGAGCATCTCTTCCCTGGAGTCTTGCCTGATGACTTGTTATTCAAATGCCCAGGCAACAACAAAGTGATGAAACGCCAATGGTCTGGGAGATGCTTCTTTACCTCTATGTATTGTATTCGCCAGATTGGCATTACAGAAGTACGATGCCTACGTTTTTGTTTCTCTATGGTGCTGCCTTTGCAGTTGTTCATTCTCTGGTGCGTTTTGAAGTAGTATTTAAACTGCACTATGTAGCACTCTGTCTCCTCTGCATTCCTCGGATGTACAAGTACTACATCTATACTCAAGAGGTGGCTGCAAAGCGGCTTGCTCAACTTTATGTGGTAACATTAATCTTGGGAGGCGTATGCTGGATCTTTGACCGCATTTTCTGTAAGAAAGTATCCCTCTGGTATATCAATCCGCAGGGTCATGCGTGGTGGCATGTGTTCATGGGATTCAATTCTTACTATGCAAATACATTTCTAATGTTTTGTCGGGCCCAGCAGCTCGGGTGGCAGCCACGTGTTGTTCGATTATTTGGATTCTTCCCATACGTGAAGATTAAGAAGCCCAAACAACAGTGATTCTGAACACGAAGGGGTTATTGTGAGTGCTCGTGTAGGTTGATAAGTACTGTTGAGCTAGCAAACAACTGGATTTTTGTAAATTGACGTGAAAGATAGATATTGATGTGATATCAATGTGAACTGGCACTGTGTAC
The DNA here is from genome assembly GCA_014218235.1 of Colocasia esculenta. Taxonomy (NCBI): domain Eukaryota; kingdom Viridiplantae; phylum Streptophyta; class Magnoliopsida; order Alismatales; family Araceae; genus Colocasia; species Colocasia esculenta. The sequence goes on from CM024761.1 coordinate 1,216,372, forward strand.
TCCATGTTTTACTTTTTTTTTCTTTTGCAAACGCAAGTTTTCCGGTTTCAGCACAATCTTATGTTAAGGCATGCATATTGTAGAAACTGACCTAGCGCTTCTCTTATTCAGTGGATGATTCTTGTACCTTGTTTTTTTCGAGATGAAATGATCAATGTATCTGGAAATAAGTGTTGATGTTAATATTCATCTCTTGTTCTGCCAAAATACCTGGTGTTCCGGTTTATCAGGTTAAGAACAGAATAAATTTTTTCCTTGGAAGGTGTGGTGGTTGGAAAGTAGTTGGTCCTTTCGTTGCACCTGAACCGGGAACCCAACCGAAGAGGGAGTGTGGATCCTGCAAGAAAGAGAAATTGGAATTGAGGGGGGGGGGACCATCAGATGCTGAAGTCAGTAGTGACTTGTGAGAATGTTGAGAGTTTGTAGGTTGGTGATTGTGAGATGTGTGAGAAATCGCCTCAGAGGTATCTGCAAAGGTACGCTTGATGTGGTGGACGACATGATTCCATGTTCATATCAGAATAGTTTTACCCTTGACGGCTGTAACGCTGATATTGAGAGTGATGTTTGAGCTGCTTCGGTCGCTTAACGTGTCAAGGAAAGGAGTCACTCGGAGTTGTTTCCACACTACACTCTTATTTAAGATTGGAAAAAAAATTTGCCGCCCTTCGGACAATACATTGATGATCATCGTTTGGCGACGTCTGACCAAACGTGAAAAGTAAATGTACAGATAAAGAAACGAGATTGCAGACGATTACAGATTTTTTTTTTTTAATTTGGTCAGAAGAGTCCCGTCTTCTACAAAGATAAACTTTTAAGAAGCCTTCTTTTAAACAAAGACTCCGGCTTCCTTCTCATTCCGGGTGAAACCGTTTCTTAGTATATGGGATGTGAATTGAACGTATGGTTAAATTGAAACTGAGAGATACTGATGCAAGCTATTTGGATGAGGTCGAGGTAGTAATGGTGCATTGTTGTATAATAGTCTGATTCTTCCACGGTTCTCCGTAGTCAAATGATTATTCATAGATAGCGTTAACTTCTGACATCCAAAGAGAATTTGACCCAATGCCAAATTTCTGTTCTAGTTGCTTGGGATGGCAGGTGCCCTCCTCGAGCCCGCGCAAACACCAACCCTTGTTGGGAGAAACCTGCGATCGAGCAGCTGGCGGGCTTCTCCCCTGAAGGCGGCAATAATGATGGCTTTGCGACGCAGCCTTTTTTATTTTGTTTACAGCGCATTACACGAACCTCTTCGTGAGCTCTTGTCGTCCTAATTGCGAGGCTATACGCTGGAGTGACATAACATCAGCTCGCCAAGTGACATGAATGTCAGACTCGATCGGTTCGTTCCTTTAATTTGAAAAAAAAAAAATTTACTGTTCATTGTAGCTAGTTTTCGTAGCCTAATTTCCTCCAGGTGGTTGGGAAGATCCATGTTAATGACAGCAGACGCCTTCTGTGGGATAGTGTTAATAATCTCCGGGAAAAACTCAACAGCGAGATGTACTATTACCTGCTAATTGTTAGCTGCCCCCACTAGAGTCCTGTCCTTCCCGATCCCGAAGTTTCTGATCTGATTGGTACAGCAGGTTGCGTTTTTGTCTCGTTAATCATTTATTTTAGTTGTTTGTCCGGAAAGAACTGAAGGACCTGAGCTTGGAAGACAGGATACTTTTTTATAAGGCTTTTAAAAGCACCGGGGAGATATGTTCTGCTCGATGTCATATGATGCGGTAACATGTCAGGACGTGGAACTATAGTTTGTTTTGGGCACGAAAACGAGCTGATGTAACAGCTGTATTCTAGCGAGTTGCTATAACAATTTGAGAGCCTATAAAAGTTTGAGAGCCACTTATAATCTGTCAGAGTTGTCTGTAGCCTTCTTTTCGTATACACAAAGAGGCTGGCCTGTGGCTCATGAGGCTCATCTCTTTGTACCTATAGGTAGAAGAGGGCGGACAACTCCGACATTTTTTAAGATTTCTCCCAACAATTTATCTTCCAGGTTGACATGTCTACGTCTGAGTTCGTGTGGTACAGTCAATAGGTCCTGTTGTTCGTGGAATTGTGAACATTGTGCGTTTCTTGGGCCACAAAAGAGAGAATAGCATCAGATGCTGGAGCCCCAGCTCCGGGAATCGAGTGCGCAGTCTGGGGTCTCGCACTCTCTCTGGCGCAGAGAAGCTGCTTTAAGAGTTCCAGAAGAGGTTCCCTGCGAGGAATGGATTCGGAGATGCGTTATGTTTCTATCCTTTCATGCTATCTAACAGATTCCTTATGCCCAATTTGGGGTTGGGATTAGGAGTAATCACAGCTAACAGATCTCTTAAATCATATTTGGTATTGTGATAGATCGAGAATAAAATAAAAATATTTTCAAAATTTTAAAAAATATATAAAAATTTTTATTCTATTTCCGTTCTATCTTGATATTAAATATGATCTTAATATTGTTATTTCTATATTTCATTTGGAGGGCACATGCAAACGAGAAATTAGATATTTTATTTATTGATGTGATAAATATTCAATAAAAAAAGATATGCACCAAATTAGTTCTCTATTAACGGGCAGTGGTCGAGGCACTTCATCAATAATAAGTGACCTACACAACTAGCGGCTACGTTGAGGAAAACCCTTGAGTTAAGATGTTTGTCTGTCCTTGCAGCTAGCGTGTTGCTTTAATTCCTTTTCTTTTTTAAGTTCCAGCTTCTTCAATCCGAAACATGCTTTGAATGTGCTTACATAGGATCTTAGTTTCTGCTCGACATGATGAAGGGCAGTACAGACAATGAGGGTTCCTATCTCTAATATTATTGCAAGGGGAAATTGCCTGTTCACTTTCCCACAAACACCCATACAGCCACCCACGCTGCAGAGAGAGAGAGAGAGAGAATTAAAAGAAAAAGAGACTAGAGAATAGAGATAGAGCGTAGTAAGGGAAAGGAAAGAAGGGGGGAGGGAGATGTTGGGGGAACCACGGTGGCCGCCTTGTTGGCGTGCTCCCCTGCTCCTCCCAGGTTTGATCTTCCTCATCTACTCTTGGTTGTTGATCTTCTCATCGCTGCTGGGATATTGTCAAGCGGATGAAGACGTCATCCACAAGTACTACAACCACAACAACTCGGCGACTGCACTGGCGATCAACTCGGCCTCAAACAGTTGTAAAGCAGCAGCTGCACCCCGTTGTGGGCACTCCAATTCGAGTTTGAATGTGTCGGATTGGCCGGCACCGAATCCGGGGATTGCAGTGTCGCTGTCCCTGTCTTTGGAGCAAGAGCTGGGTTCCAACCCTTTCCTTAAGCTGCAGGTGTGCACCTCCATCACAACTGCCACATTCGAGCTCAGCTCATTATATGATACTACATCCATGTTTATTGTATGTAGAAGGCTGCGTGTAATTACACTTCGCTATACCTTGCTTTTGGTCCGCTGGCAACGGACTGTAACACAATCATCCGATCACCATAGATGGTTTCGTGGAAGAGAGGAAAAATCATCCATCCTTCCATTGTCAGTGTCGGCAAATCGCGAGCGCGCACCTAGACACACACACACACACATATATATATATATATATAATATACACAATCCCTTTTTTTGGAGTAGTTACTGCTAATTAATTGTGAGTTTCTTTCTTGGAGGAGGGGTCAAGGCCTGATTAGCGGGTTTCATCACCCATCCTTCTCCACCCATCGATTAATTTCACTAGGGCCCATCTGAATGCCCATCTAATATTCTAATATCGGAAAAGCTTGCACTTGGCCACTCAATCACCGCCCGTGTAAACTCTGCCATGCAAACTGTCTTGCTTAACTCCCAACATAATAATACGATTTTCGTTACATGCAACAAGTGCAGTAGGAGATAGGTTCCGCTGCATCTACAATAAGATAATAATAGTGCCACATATCTGAAGAATTACATGATTAATTTTTGAATTCTAGTCTACCTTGTTAAATCCTCGCTATGATAAGGAAACAACTTATTGATTTGAAATTACTTTTTCATTGAATGAATAATACATGAATCACTTGAGTTGAATCTTATAATTTTAGAATGTCCTTATCATTCTATCTGTGAAAACAAGATTGTTCTACATATTATATACAAAACGTATATACAAGCACAAAAAATGTGTATATATATATATATTCATGTATAAAAAGGGAGCGTGATTTGGTTTTGGGGACAAGAGATAGAGAGGACAGGGTGGCCTTTCATTAATTAATGTATCCCTCCCCCCCCCCCTCATCTTTCTTAGTAATAATACAAATGTTTTTCTTCAAGCTCTTTTCTGATTAGCGTTCTAGCCTGTTGTTGCAAAGGGAGTCAGCGGGTGCCTTGGATCGATAATTTGGTGTAGAAGTAGGGAGTTTTATTTATTCTCCTGATCCATCTGTCTGCCTGCCTTTAACCATGGCAAACAAAGCAAGTCAGAGCACATCACAGAGAAATCTTCGAAGGGCACGGCCAAGCAGGAGGCCATAGATAATCTAACTTCCCACAAACTATATTAATCAATCAACTTGTCGGGGGAAGTGAGGTCATATATAATAATAATAATAATTATGGTAGCTTGATCTTTTATATTTCACAGAGTTAAGAGAGGTGGGCGGGCAGATGTGAAATTACTAGATGTGCCCCCGGCCCCCCATCCCGTGCCCTTCGTCCGTCAGCCATTCATCGGTCATCGGTGGTCACCCTTGCAATAATATCGGGGGTGGGTGCGGACCCCCCTCACTTCTTCCCTCCCGTCCTTGGATTGTCCGTGCCAGTAACAGAGAGGAAAAGCATCGTCGAGGGGAAGGGAGAAGATGCCCCCAGTGGCGATGGCGAGGAGATCCTCCTCTCCTACTGCTACTATTCCTTCTCTCCAGCTGCCATACCTCCTCTCGGCCGCCCCTTCCTTCCTTTTCTTCCTCCTCATCTCGCTGCTGCTGTCGTCGTCGTCGTTGTTGGCGGCGGCGTCTGATCATGAGTCTACTGCTACTACTGCTATCTGGTCGCCTTTGCAGCCTCCGAGAGTGTCGCTGGCCCTCTCGCTGAGCGTGTTCGGGGAGATGAAGGCCAGCCCGTTCGGCTTCGTCATCAAGCTCCCGCTTGGACAACCAGAAGCTGATCCGACACTGGACGATCAGGAGAAGCTGCTGAAACAAGGCGCCTCTCAGCCTCAGGTGCGCGCGTGCCCCGTTATGTATAATATATGCGCTGCTTATAATTCCACCATTCAGGCTGCAAATTGCAGGCAGCTGCCCGCTTCGATCTATCTGTTCCACAACCAGCAAAATCATAGACTGCTGCTACTGGTCGCCCCTAGTTGGGGCAAATCGCTAGCCCAGATTAATTAGCATCTGCTCGTTCGGCAAGGAGAGGGATCTCGATCTCTGACGTTTGTTTCTTTGTATTGTGTTTGTCCAATGCTTGTTGTTGTTGGGCAGGCGAACGCCGGGGGCTCCTCCACCCGCGGGTGGCACAAGTGCTCCTACACGGTGACCATCAAGACGAGTTGCTCCTCCCCCCGGGTCACCCGCGATGCCATCAGCCTCGTCTTCGGGGACGCCTACCGCAACGAGGTACCAACACACCCTCTCCCCTTCTCTCTCTCTCTCTCTCTACCCCCCCTTCAATCCCATCTACTAAATTGTGATCGTCGAATGCATGAGTTGTGTGTGTTATGAGTGTTTTTTTTTAATTTAATGAAATGTTTAGAGAAATTTAGGAGAGCGCATCAGAGACGAAGAAATATATTATCCCACTCCACCAAGGTTAAACTAATCAGTGAAATTTTGTTGCAAAAAATTATTTACAGAGTCACCAGGGCATATACCCCCACAGATACGATTGAATTCAGATTGAAAAAGAATAACAATCAATCACCCTGCAAGAAGGGCAGTCCTATAGAATCCATCTTTATCTCGCTTGATTTATTTGAACAGGCACTACTTTTTTGTGAGTGCTTGCAGGTTGCTTTTCTACTGATCCTCCCATCTCTGTTCACTAAACGTTATTTAGGTATAATTGTTTACAAGTATGTGTATGATTGAAGAAATGCCACTCATATATATGTGCACGCACAAAAGTGGTTTTAATATCTCGATTCTTGAAATGGAAATACAAAAATAAACTCTATTATATAAACATGGGTGCAAAAATACCATCTTGTTAATTCGTCGTCACATTTTTTCCTGCAGCAACAGTATTTTTCGTCTTAATTTATGTTATGTAAGAGGATTATTTTGGTAAAGACATTTGTAAGAGTGATATTTTTGCAATTATTGGATTATTTTTTATAATTACCCCAGATTATTAGGCTAGCCAGTTTTTTTTAGGAATGAGAAATATTAATGCCTTCTAAAGAAGGTATTAAAGATGATATGGATTACCTTCTAAAATCATATTGATTGAAATTTAACAAAATTTCTCTCTTTTTTTTTTACAACTAACAAAATTAATTGGAAGATAATCCACATCACCTTTAATATAAGCTTAGTATCTGCCCAAGTGATACTTTTGTCGCAGCAGATCGTCCGATTGGTGGCAAGAACCGTGTCACGTTTTGCCCAACTAGATGTGAAGTGTCCCCATAATAATTGCACTAATTCAACTCAGCAAAATATGTACATAAGTGGATAGTAAACATTACTTGGATAATGGTCTCCCATCCTTCTTATAGAAAACTGCTACTTGGTAGCCCTTTGGGGTGTTTTCCTGTTCGGTAGTGGGCCGAACGGACCTCCACTAAGAGAGAGAGAGAAAACGGTCGCCGACACAGACGGAGCCTACAAATTAGAAGAGACGTCAGGGGGGTCCGGTCGAAGAATCGGGGGAATCCTCAAATGTCAAAGTCAGATCCGACTGTCTAAAGGTGGCAGGAAGAGAAGGTTCATTGGTGTGCGGATTTGCGCGTGGACGATTGTGTGGGGAGATTTCTCGTACCTCTGCATGAGGGTTGCCTATTTCCTTATATAGGCAAGAGATTTGAAGGGTCCGAACACATCCTCCCCAATGATCACTGAAAGGACGCGACAGTCGAGTTCCCAAAGTGGGGGTTGTCCGTTTGAGACGTCTCTTGGAATTCGCATTGTCATTGCTCCAAGATCGTGGGGAGGCGTGTTATACTGTCCCATTAACTACAAGCCCCTGTTGGCACCTATATGATAGCATAGATGGTATTAAATTCATATATAAGAGATATCCAAGGGAATGTAAGAGTAAGAATAATATAAAATTTCACATTATTTTCTCTATATATACATGTATATACACTTTTTTTATAGGAAAAACTTAAGTGGTAATACTGTATATATGTCTACATGTAATTACCACGATTCATATGGTCTTTCTCTCCCAGTGCGTGCTGAGTACGATTGATGTGTGCAGGTGTACGCATCCCGTCTGGACGACCCGGCGTCGGGGACCTTCGAGCGATGCTCCATCGACACCTTCCGTGTGGCAGGGCCCTGCGGCGACCGCACCTGCTACCTCTACCTCCGCCGCTCCGGCCGCGACGGCTGGACTCCAGAGTATGTCAAAGTCTTCTACAGCCCCGGTGACTCGCGGGCTGCCGTCACCTTCTTCTACAAGGTTCCTCTCCCTGACGGCGTGTGGTACGGCTTCAACCTTTGCCACGGCGGCACGGTGGCAGCCACTAGCCCCGGCACCGGCTTCAACTTCCTCGACGCCACCGTGGGAACGGGAAATGATATGCCGGATGACCACCGAATGACGACGACGGGGACGGAGACGGGCCGGCCCACTTTAATTGGTTAAGTAATTGTGTTTCATTATGTTATATATATAGGTCATCTTCTTAGTTTAGAGAGAGTGAGAGAGATGAATAAGTAACAGAGGAACCACGAATTAGTATCCATGCACCCGCTATTCTCGCTTTTGTTACAATATAAGCTCTCGACTTTGGCCGCTTCCTGACATATTTATATATAATGTCTGCCATAAGTTAGGGTTGACGGCTGTCAGCTGGTCCACTTACGTGCGCGCGATTTGACACAAATGTAACGTGCTGCAAGTTTGTTAAGCTACCGCAGGAAAGTTAACTAACTACATCGTCTCTGTCGAAGTTCATTGAACCAACCTGACATTTATTTTCCATCCCCTCTCCGTAATTTGTATATGGGAGAAGACATTCTGCAATTTATTGTCATGGAGAATACTGGAATAACATTCATTCCATCAAACTATTTATTAGTGCATAGAAGACCATAGAATAGTCTAGCCCCAACTATTGATCTTTTTGGCATAATATAGTTTGCATGCAATTGTTATTTTTTGACGTTATGAGTATTATTCTACAAATTTCATTTTAACGACGATTCATATGCACAACTAACCTCAACTCGATCTACATATATAATGGAATGGATTGGGTGATCCGAGCCTAATCTAAATTACAACGTCATTCACTAAAATTTAATAAAATTTGACAAATATAGGTCTATGAAGAAATTTTAATAACTTTGTTTTAATTACTCAATACGCGCAACATGTCGTCCCTTTAAAAAGACAAATATATAAGAAAGGACCAAGAATAGCCTCCGTTTCCACAACTTCCAGGTCCACGAAAGGCCCGAAAACCAGCCCATCTCTCCCTACTAAGATAAGGCTAGCCCATCATATATATTACAGAATGAAATGTTCGGGAAGCGATTAGATCGATGTGAGTTACTTACGCGGGAACAAAAGTTCCTTTTGGCTGAAAATTAATCTTATCATAGTTAGAGTTAAATAACCAAGTTTTTGGTCAAATTAGCAATTCCATTTATTTGAAAAAATATTCTCAATTGGAAAACGGAATGTGCCATCTGCCACAATTATAAAAAAGTGAACATGTCACATAATTTAACTGCAACTCGTTTTATCTGACATAACTATTTACCCGAAGGATTCTAATGGAGAAGCTCTGACTTTATTCTAGAGATTATATTTAGTCACATGACCGATCTCATCTTATAAATGTAAGTTTCTTAATTTAACCCATGTCCCCCACAATTATTTAGTTATAATTGGCTGAAACTGATAAAGTTCGAGATCGATTGTGCAGGATTATATGTTAAACAGTTGAAATTGATCAATGAGATATATTAATTTATCCATGTGATGCGCCCGGTCGAGGAGAAACAACTCTCGCGCGCCACTTAATAAATAGAACAGATTATAGATTAGATTGTCCCGATTAAATTGTCTCCCCTGTGTACGTTTTTAAGTAGGATGGACAATGAATGAGACAGGAGATGGGGGGGTTCGAGTTTAGGTGTTTATTAAAAAAACTATAATTAAATAAGAACCAAATATTATAAATATATTATTAAAAACAAAAAGGAATAAAGATTTCTATGCAATTCATTTTTGTTTTCCTTCCGTGGCCCCTAACTTCAGCGCGATTTCCACCAAGATAGAGATCTTCTGCACCACTTTTAGTACACCACTTCTTACTCCACACTTTTTTTAAAATATTTTTTTTATTATAAAAGAGTAAATTTTATTAAATTTTTATTGGAATAGATAAATCTTAAAGGAATGAGTTATTTTCTTAAAGTTGACTAAGATTGATCTATTTTTAATTAAAATAAATCAATCTTAAGAGAATGACTTATTTTCTTAAGATTTATCTATTAGATTGTAATAAAATTTACTCTTCTTATAATAATAGAATTTTTTTATATTTGTTAATTTTAAAATATTTTAAAAAAATATAGAGCAGAAAGTGGTGCAGAGGATCTCTGTCCTTTCCACCACCCTCTGGCTGGCCGCTGGCAGCTGGTGCTTTGCGTGGCAGAAGCTATTCCTTCCTTCCTTGGGGTTTCCTTTCTTCGGGCTCTGCCGGTGACGCGTGCATCCAAGCAGCATGAGCACCCACCACACGTACCGGCGTTCCACCTCCCACGTATCTTTCAAATTCTCATACACAGCTCTCACCCTCGTGGGGCGCTGATCTCAGCGCACACCTTTTCATGAGCGCTGTGTATTTCTCTATGTATATGTATACACTTTGCATCTGGGCTTCACCAACAGCAAGAGAATTGAAGGTCATGAGCGTTAGCTAGGTGGGTGCGGTGGTAGATATTCACAAGACGGGATAAATCTGTAGCGGGGACTTGATAGATAGGGAAGGAGAACTCCATCGGAGGGAGGGATTACAACATGTCGTCCACACAGGAGGAGAGAGCGGAGAGGGCGGCCAGGGAGGCGGAAGACGCATCCAAGAGAGCCGTGTCCGAGCTGCAGCAGTCCAGGACCCGGACTGCGTTGGAGGCGACCCACGAGCCGGCGGAGCATCACCCACGGGGGGTGCTGGAGAGCCTTCAGGAGGGAACCAAGTCCCTACTTAAGGCTGTGCAAGGCACCTACGAGCACGCCAAGGACGTGACCACCGGCAAGACGCACGAGACAGCGGAGAAGGCGAGCGAGACTAAGGAGGCGGCAGCGGAGAGTGCAGCCCGGGCGAAGGACGCCACCGCCGAGAAGACGGCGGAGGTGAGGGAGAGCACGGCAGGCAAGGTGGGCGAGTACAAGGACGCGGCTGCGGAGAAGGCCGCCCGGGTCCAGGACACAGCCGCACAAAAGATGGGGGAGTACAAGGACTACACTGCGGAGAAGGCGACGGAAACAGCACAGAACACTGGAGAATACAAAGATGTTGCCGTCGAGAAGGCCAGGGAGTACAAGGACGCTGCTGCAGAGAAGGCCAGGGAAGCTAAGGAAGCGGCCATGCAGAAGACAGGCGAGTACAAGACACACACCCTGCAGAAGACGGAGAGTACAAAGATGCAACGGCAGAGAGGGCAAAGGAGGCGACGGAGGCTACTGACATAAGGCGGCGGAGTACAAGGACACGACTGTGGAGAAGGCAAGTAGGGCGAAGGAAGATGCTGCACAGAAGACAGGAGAGTACAAGGAAAGGACTGGGGAGAAAGCAAGGGAGGGGAAGGAAGCGGTTGTGGGGAGATGGCTGATATAAGGACTCGGCAGCGGATGCTGCGCGCAAGGCCATAGAACTCCTGACAGGTAAGAAGGAAGAGGCGAAGGAGAGAGCCGCAGAGACGACGAGGGTGCCAAGGTACGTACGTGCCATATCAAAATCATATAATGAACGGATACCCAACTTCATATTTCTTCTATTGTTTTCAATTTCACTTCCGCAAGTCTTCGTCGCGCGCGGGTCTTCGATCGCCTGACTGAATCTATGGCAAAAGGGCGGGGCATGTTCCCTACTCTTGTATTGTGATGGCCCTCACTTCCTTATCATCGTTACTGCTCTTGGGTGTTCTAATATTATCGTGAATAGAAAAGTACGTTACTGTAGTGAATGTCAGACTTGTATAGATGCTCAGTGGTTTAAATTTATATGAGACTCTGAAACACTCGGTTGATTTCCATACGTCTTCTAAATATCCCGATGCGTGCACTACACAGGAGAAGATGAGGGAGACGGATCATCAGGAGTCCGCGAGACAGAAGATAGAAGCACTGCGTCTGGGTGCCAAAGAGGCGGAGGAAGAAGCGAGGCGCAAGGTGGAGGCGGCCAAGCAGAAGGTGGAAGAGGCCAAGCAGAAGGCCGCGGAGGCGGAGAGGTAAGTACATAAACTTTCGTACGCGCATGTGTATCTACATATACATATATCGACGGCACGACGTTGTCATGCTGGTGGTAACAACTACGTACACAAGCTTTAATTACTCTCATACGTAATATACACTCGGGAGTTGATCTCACTTGATCTTATGGATGTGTACGGACAACGAATATATAATAGGGAGGGCGGCGGCATCTTGTCGGTGCTCAAGGAGAAGCTAATGGGGTCGAGGGAAGCCCAGTCAGAGGGTCGTGCTGGTGGTGCTCTGAGGGAGGACAACACGGGAGGGCGGCTGAAGGCGTCTGAGCAGCGGGGGGGCAGACTTTCAACGATGTGGACAGGATGGGATCATCAGAGGAAGGAACCGGATCTACCGGCCGCGCCGACCCCCAAGGAAGATGTGACCATGCACCACAACTGCTGCGTACTACCCCCACCCGATCGCTCGATCTCCACAGTAGCAACAGCATACGTATAAATAAATATGTGCTTGTGATATATCGCATGAGCCTCGAACGCGTCTTGTAAAGGTTGTTGGGAGGCGTTTTGAGGGAGTCTTTTTTTTTCTTCCCCCCTTTTGGCTTCGCATCTTTCTTTCCCAGTTTTAATTATCGCCCGGGGAAAAGCTTTTGTTGATGTCCTGTGCCAGTGTACAATTTGTAAGGCTCGACTTTTTTTTGTAGATAAAACGGCGTACCGATTATATGGGGAATCATAGGAAGTCACATTAGCTTGGAACGTGATAAGATATGCATGATCGACTCGTTATAGGGGGGAAGACTCCGGATCCTCGTTTCTGAGAAGGGGACGTTGTTTTTTTTTGGTAAAAGGTCCTCTATATTGAGAGGAACCGGACTGGAGGGATTAGCTAGTTAGCACACTTTAAATATTATTTACCGATCGATATAAGAGTCTTAGGATTTTATTTTCCCAATTAACATCCTTCTGACCTGCCAGGTCCATACTGGGATCCGGGCTAATTAACACGCCAGCGAGTGAAGGCGGTGCGCTTCTGAAGCAGCCGCCCCGTTTTGAGAGAGGACGGTTTGTAATATCATTAGTGGCATGTTAAAATGATATAATCATTAAAATGTCACATCAACAAATGTCGGGAGAAAGTAAAAAATATCTCATGATGTGAATAAGAGGTGTGTTATTAAATGATATTTTAAAACCATTTTTTCTATTTGGTGGGAAAATAATTTGGTGATATGACATTTTAAAATTTATGTCGTGTGACAAATATATGTATTAAATATGTCATTTAGTTATATTTTTTCATTTTGATGTAGTCAGGTCCAAGTGTTGATTAAGTAAGCGGCAATAATAGTTATGAACATCGTAGATCATCCCATGTGGGCGGTGAAAGGAAAGTCCCAATGAATAAAAAAAGGGTTGCAACTCACAGGGGCGAGAGCCGTTTAAAACAGATTTACCCTTACATAGGGGTGTGACAAAAAAGAGAGCAATGAGTGGGGGATGGATACTGGGCAAAGTTGGGGGCGGGTGGGGTACCTCCCCTTCTAAGATTCACACCTTGACCCTCCATCTCTCTCTCTTTCTTGGTTGGCGGCACCTCCGGTGACCCATTCCTCCCGCCCTATATTTGTGTGTGTGTGTGTGTAAAAAGAAAGTGTTTCAAAATTAGTCGTCGGACTCTATAAAATATTGGGGGAACTTGGAGGTGGGACCCGTTTGTGTTTTACAAAAACAATTAAATTAAATGTGATAAAATTTTAGAAACTTCTATTAAATTTATAGAGTTCGATCCTCTTATGTATTGAGAAGAACAAGAGATTTGTTGCTACAAAGTTCGTACTTCACTTGTTATCATTGGTCTACTTGTCTTTCTCATTGCTCCTGAGAAATTCAATGATTTGAAATTAAAAGTGCGAAAATTTCTTCAGCAGCGGCTTCTTTCTTCTCCTTCTCCGGCTGCGGCTCCCATGTACGAGACCCTAAGCACCGGCAAAATCTCTCCTTTCTTTAACCCATTCCTTGGCTAAGTGCAAAACTGACCGATGATTTTGGTGGGTCTGCACTGAATGATTTGTTGGAGACGCTGGTGGCTGTTTTGATCCGACATATATATAGCCCAACTAAAATTATGGGCTGTCCAGATGAAAGTTCAGTTGGGCCGGACATAAATCTGGAAGCATGGAATTCATTCTTCCACTCTAGTGGATGTTGCGGGGTACTTGCGAAAGGCAATTGTATGATGCGGTTACTCTCTCTCTCCCTCTCATAGTTATCTTGCTGGTGGGTCATTATTTCTCGCTCATGCATGTCTCTCTTATCCGTGGGAAGGAGTTCGGATCCGTCAATACAGAGGAGCATCAGATTCTAATAGTTTCTAATGGTTGCACGAAGTGTCTCAAATCTTCTTTTCAAAAAACTTTTTTACTTGGAAATTTGTTCTTCAATTAAAATATAATTATAAATATTAGAATATAATTATAAATTATTAAAAATATGAGTACCAAAATACAATCATAAAATACTTGAGTATTCTGATGCTATGATTGTATTCAAGTGTTTATATTATATTTTAGTGCTTGTATTTTTAATAGTTTATGATTATATTATGATGTTTATAATTATATTCTGATATTTATAATTATATTATCTTGAAGAATAAATTTCCAAGTGAAAAAGTATTTTGAAAAGAGAGTCCGAAATATATTGGTGCTCGACCATTGTAGACTGCTGGAGGTAAATCCTCCTCTGTGCTAAGACGATTTGGACTAATAGTTGCATCTTTGGAGTGTCTATTGTTTGAGATCTACAAAAGTAATGGTAGCGACGAGCATGTAGTGCAAGGTCCCATTGGTTACAAACTTGGAAGCAGTTTCATGGAGACACTGTAGGTGTTGTTTAGTTGACGAGGAGGGAAGATAGTTGAGCACTAAATGATCGGTCCCCACTAGGGGTGTAAATAGGGTATATAAACGAGTATATGTTCGACGAGTAGTTCAAAATTCGACTTGATAAAAATTCGGTCTGACTCGTTTATTTAATTAACGAGTCGAGTTTGAACAAAAAAAAAACTCGATTCATAAAACAGTCGAGTCTGAAAACATGTGAGCTCGGCTAGATTATATTCGTAAACAACTCATTTAAGAGCTCGTTAAGAGTTCGATTAAATATTCGTTAAGAACTTGTCTAAGTACTCGTTAACACTTCGTTTAAATATTTCTTTAAATATAGTAAGTATATATTGATTTAAAATTATTTATTTGTTTTTATACAGTTATTATTACAATATAAAATATTTATGAGGGTTTAAATGTATAGACTAAATCTACAGTGCATATACACAAATTATGCAAATGAGGGTATATACACAAATCATGTAAATATGGACATGAACACAAAATTTAGTGTTGCAAGGTCCACCAGCATATCAAACATCTTCTTCTCCAAGATCGACCTGCGCAGTAGGTGAGCCCAGTGGGGCAGAGGGGTACGTTGTCGGCCACTGGCATCTCCGGCGACCACTGTGGACCATCCGTTAGTGACAGACGGTGCTCTCGGCGGCCACAATATTATCACGACGGTGCAGAAAGGGGGCTCTGGGCGGTGTGCGAAGGAAGTTGTAGCACCGCCCCTACCTTGTCGCGCACCAACCCTCTCCTTGCGTTGTCTATTTATAATCTCTATTGCTTGTGACAAATTATAAATATATTTCAAAATATTATTAAAATAATTAAAATAAGTAACTTATCAAAATTATTGAGATATGAGTTTTAAATAAGTAAATTTAGGTCTTATGAACGATCAGTTTTTTACTTATAGATTGGATTGGACTTATATATACGAACTCACAAATTCAATTAAGCTCGTTAAGATACTCGTTAAGGGCTCGAGCTTGAGAGTATTTAAAGGAGCCGAGTTTGAACAGGTATTTTCAATACTCGATATAGTTCGAGCTTGGCTCGAATCGATTAAAAGTTACAAACAGAGTTTGAGCAGCATACTATCGGCTCGAGAACCCTACAGGGCCAGGCTAGCGGTATGCTCATAATGAACATGTCTTCTTCATGCCTAATAAAGGGATGCGGATCCCTGCACCAACATTTTGCATCATTTTTCTACATCACAATTTAAAAAATATTTTAATAAATAAATACATATTTTTTTATTATTATAAGAAGAGTAGATTTTATTCAAATTTTATTAAGAATGAGTAAATCTTATGGGACTGAGTCATTCTCTTACGGCTGACTTATTAATAGATATTTTTGTGAGTTTGTATTTCTAAAAATATATTATATAAATCAGTGGGCAGTGGGATCAAAATGTGCTCTTATATATTTGAAAGAAATAACTTCTTATTTATTACTTTTAACGAAATATTTTCCAATTTCTTTTTATATATGTTCAATCCATTTCTTTCTTCCAATTTTAGAAATATTTTTATCTTGCTTATTTGAAGATGTTAGAAAATGTGTCTTACTAAAGTTCCTCGTAAAGGACAATGTAATTCATATAGTGCATGTAATCCATTTATTTTTTAAGAAATCCAGTAATATGTTTTTTCTCATATATTTGCTTTAAGTTTAAAGTTTTAAGTTCTTAAATTTTTACGTGACAATGAAAGTAAAAGTTATCTTTTACTTGAATATGTACATTGCTGCTTTATCTGGATTCATGTGCCTACTTGATCTGACAAGTGAACCAACTATTTGATGGGAATTAATCAACAAACAATGGTCAACCTTCAAAAAACCAGGATTCTACAAAATGTTGGACCCAGACAGGGAAAGCACCCTATACCGAGTCTTGGCGAGTAGGTGGTCCCCCAAAAATTTTCAAAATGCTCTTTCTATTAGGCTGCAACCGTGATTTTCAAATCTAAATAAAATAATTTATTTTACTTTAATAAATAAGTTAAATATATTAATTAGAAAAGAGAAAAAAAATAGAATAAAAGGAAATTAAAGTAATACCCATTAAGTTAAATAGAAATGAGTTGTATTAATGGTCCTAATATGGAGTGTTGGGCCCAATTGAGAGGAGCCCATCATGAGATGAGAGTTTAATTAGTGAAATTCGTATTAAAAATAAATGATAAATAGAAAAGGTTGAATAATTATTAAACAACCTAATCTATCTTAAAAAGAGTCCTATACTTACCCAACCTCTATCCACGAATTTAGACCTCTCCTCAATCCTAATTAGGAGATAAATGCTTGGGAAGGGGGTGATAAATATGGAAATTCGAATTTAAAGAATGGAGAGTTTTAGAAGGGAAGGACTCTATAGCAACCCAATACAACCCTAATTCGGCCCTCTTAACCCTTAGAACGCTGCTAGAACTCTAAGAGACGAAAGGGATGGCTGAAGACGAAGAAGCAAGGAGAAGGAAGCTTGGACAAAGGAGATTCATCTCGTTCTTCATCAAAAACCTAGGATTTCTTATCAACAAGAAAATGTAGCAATCTCTCAAGCTAAACTCGTGAAACTTTACCTTAGGTAGCACTCATGATCCTCTTCAAAAGCCCTCTAGTTTTGTTCTTTTTCGTTCACCATGAGAGCGAATTTAATGTTCCAATCTCTGTCTTGTTCATGCATCAAATCCACTTGTTTACTTTAAATCCCTGCACGTACTCAATCCCATGCCCTGAATTTAATCTCATAAATACTACTTGTTATTACCTTTCAAACGCCCCTATTTTCCCTAATTTTTATCTTGTATCCATGGCGAATTAAATCGTTATTCCTTGACTGTGCATGTTTAGGTTAACGAAAAGCAACATAGTCAGCATGCTCTATACATGATTGTTTTCCAATTAATCGTGACCAGAGATAGAACTCCATGTCTAGTTTCATTTTAAATGATTTCGTGATTTTTGGAGCACTCTGTGATTTTATATTGAATATTGAGTTGGACAGTGTCATGAAGGAGGGATGGAACCCACCTGGAAAAGGGGAAGAAGCTCTTTTCTGGGTTCGGGCCGCCTTCTGAAGTCGCGACGGCCCGACCCGTCGTGATCTCAGAAGAGGTCGCGACACAGAGGTCCGTCGCGTTCTGAACGAGACGGGTCGACTGGTCGCGACCTGACCCCCGGTTCACCCCAACGACGGTTTCAGCTTGTCGCGGCCTATTCGTGCGTCGTGACCTTAACGCGCCGATTTTAGCCGTCACGACCTAACTCCTGAACACGCCGGTTCGCCTTGTCGTGACCTGATCGCGATAGCACCCTGCGTCGCGACAACACAGAGCGGCCATAACTCTGATTTACCTTTATGACCCTATTGTTTAACCCACATCAATTCCTGTTAAACCCTAATTAAGCACCATTATAAACGACCTGTAAATTATTAATGGTAATATTCGCATAATATTAGCTAGTTTTAAAAGCCATGTGTACAACCATACATGCTCATGATTTCTTACACTTGCACACACTTAACCATCATGTTTGCCATTAAACTCTATTAAATTATTCAATAATATATCTGGTAATTTAGCGAAATAACTTACTAAATATCCCTATTTAAATAATTACACCTGTCTTCGTTCTACTCGCGCGGTTTATACATCATTATCGTTTCCCTCGGCCTTCGAGCACTCGAGGCATGACGAACCATAGTTTTACACACTTTCTCTTGACATGGACCACCCTCCATCGGAATACTCTCGACTGGACCAGGGACTACTTGTCAAGACCTCCGTAAGTCTTCTTGGCTTTGGCGTACGTTCTTAGCCGACGAGCTGGTTGTACCCTTAAAATTTGTTACACCCCTAGGGATCAGTACGATCTAAACGGCTTTAGTGTTTCCTTCTTACCTTGGGTTCACGCCGACCACTTGGCCCGTGTCCACGACACAGCTAGTGGGCGGTTGTGATTTCCACCTGACTGCCGGCACACGATAGTGCCGTGCAACCGTTACTAACGTGTGTTTAACGTTGTTTTATGATTACCCCTATCTCGTCTACTGTCTCTATCCTCTCGTCTGTTAACTTTCTCTCTACTCTCTCGTCTATTCATCTTTTACTCTCATCTATTCTGGTACTCTATTTGGCCATAATTGATTGTCTAAGATAACAAACATGACTATGCTAGGCAACATTATAAGGGCCCGATCTGGTCCTTGGGAGGAGCACCTGAAAGGCTATAACTCGCGGGGTCTAATGATCTGGGTGAGGGAATACACCTAACGCATGACACGCATGATTTGATCTATGGCAATCAATCAATCATTTGTTTGTTACTTGAACTCGGGGTTGAAAGAATACCGACCCATACTTGCTATCGTGACTAATTTACTTGCTATCTCGTGATATGGCAAATTCTTGTGATGATATACTCTCGTGAATGTGCTATCGTTTCATGTTACCTTGTTACATCGTTCTCTTGACTATACATGACTACTTGTTCTAGTGTCCTGCCTCATAAAGACATTAATTATTTAAAGCATGTTTGTACTCATGAGATATTAAGTCCTACTAGACGTTATTCGCTCATCCTGCGTATTTATTACATGTGTTTCAGGTGAGTCAGATGGATTTGACCACACTCACGAGGATGGGATTGATGAGGACGGGCTCAAGAGTGACCCGATCAGCTATCATGCGTAGTAGATAGTTAGATTAGTAGTCATTTAGTTAGTATGTATTAGTTGAATTTCAATAAAGTACTCTGGGCCCTAGTTATGGCTCTGATCAGTTGATGTAATAGTTAGATCATGATGTTTGATGGAGTATTAATGAAATTGGAGGTTATTTGATATTATTCCAATTGTGCAATGGTTTGTTATTCATTTCTCACTCTGTACTATTTAATAACTGTAATTCTGCTCCGATATTCCACGTCGGGGTGTTACAGAAAACGATCAGACATCTTTAAGTTCCAAGGAAAATCTTTAGAGGGTGATGATGCAGATTCACTTGGCAAAATTTTTTTTAAATAAGATAGCCAAATCTCTCTGGTCAAGCATGGTTTTTGAATTTTTTATGTAAATCAGGGGCTGCAAGGAAATGTTCTGATTTAAGGGAGTAGAGAACTTGAAAAATAAGGGAAAGAGGATTAGAAACATATATAGAATTGGCTTTGTTTTGGAATATCTATAAATGCACTTATCTTATATTTGAATTGATTGACTGGGAACAAATTTCTCAATGTTACTTTTGTCATCACTGAAAAATCATCGTCTTTACCCAGTTGTTAGATTGCACTGGAGAGATAAAAGAGACAAAAATTCATAATATCAATCGTTGCTAGGGAGAAATTTAACTTTGATATTTGTCCTCATATAACCCCTTTAAGGATAGAATATATATTTGACATCTAAAGATGAGGAAAGGTAATTTTTGATGTTCATTGTAAATTGTTTAAGATTTAGAATTTCAGAAGGAAAGCAACAAGAAAGACCTAAAATTTGATTGAAGATGAGCAAAGACAATTTCAGATGTTCATTAAAGATGAGCAAAGACAATTTCTGATGGTCATTATAGACTGCTTTAGCTAAATTACATATGTCAACTTTAGCAGTCTACAAGATGAGCGAAGGCAATATGTTTTATTATATACTCTATTGTTAAAAAAGAAAAACAACATGAAGAAAAACATATAGTATCCAGCACACAGTATAAAATCCAGAGAATAATCAGGAACATAGAATTATGCCTCTGGTGTAAGATGATCCTACTTCTCTGTAAAATTAGTTGTATTTTAAGTTATACATGTTACATGAACCTTTCTCATTTAAAATTGTTGTGGTGTACATTATATAGAACAAATGCTTGAAAGAGGTGGTTACTCCTTGATAAATAAATAAAACAAAGTCCACCATTTTCACATTTTGTCGACGTTATTATGAATTATATTGTGACATGCCGAAGGGCTGTCTGTAAGTTCGGATCCTTAAAAGGTAAATGAGAATAATATATATATATATATATATATATAGATATATATATATTATATATATATATATATATATATATACGTCGTCCAGCCGTCGCACGACCATCGCACAGCCGTCGCACAGCCATCGCACAGCCGTCGCACAGCCATTCTGGCAAAACGGCTAGGCGACGTGCTGGACTGGCCAGCTTTCGTCGCCCAGCCGTCGCACGACCGTCGCACGACCGTCGCACAGCCGTCGCCCAGCCGTCGTCCAGCCGTCGCCCAGCCGTTCTGGGCAAAAAGGCAGCCGTCGCACAGCCATTCTGGGCAAAACGGCTAGGCGACGTGCTGGACTGGCCAGCTGGTTCGTCGCCCAGCCGTCGCCCAGCCGTCGCACGACCGTCGCACAGCCGTCGCCCAGCCATCGTCCAGCCGTCGCCCAGCCGTTCTGGGCAAAAAGGCTAGGCGACGTGCTAGACTGGCTAGCTGGTTCGTCGCACAGTCGTCGCACAGCCGTCGCACAGCCGTCGCACAGCCGTTCTGGGCGAAACGGCTGGGTACTGTAGCTGGTTGAGGTTCACCCATTTTGGCCCTCGCAGGGAAGGTTTTATGTCCAGTGGTGGCTGAGGGGGGTATCTTCTAAGGTATTATAGGGGGTAGCAGGTGCTTGTGGCTGGATGGACATGGCCCCCCGTGCACGTGCGCACGTCCGTCGGTTGTACGTCAACAATGGGTTTGCTGTTATGCGTATATATATAATATACTAATTATCTATATATATATATATATATATATATATATAGGGCGCGCACGTTCCGAGTTTTAACTAGTATTCAGGTAATAAACATGCAACATGATGATGAATGAGTTCCCCGAGGGAACTAAGGAACTAATTGCCATGTGATAGGGGTAACTGTAAGTTCATAGCCAACAAATACTATAATTTTCCAGTCTCTAGACCTAATTGAAGATGGGATAATCGTAGGATTTATATTGATTGACAGCCCCTCATCCAAACATGCTTCTGCTATCTCCCCTCCCCTAGCTGGAAGAAGATGTGTAGCCCCGTTCCATGCATTCATCTCGGTCGTATGGAGACCACCGCTGGCTACCTCCGAATTGGCTTCACGACGACATGATATATATCTGGATCAAAAAATGAGATCAGACCATGCATTGTGAGGATGAAACAGGACATTCCACCCCCTGGGCCATGCGTAGATCCCTTTTGCCCTGCAGTGTGAGATGCACAACCGTCGCAACCAAGCTGACATCGGAGCTGGCTCTCGTTCCTTGAGCATGCTCAGAGGCCAGTGAGCTCTCCCACCAGTCCCGTCATGGCGACCCATTTCTCCAACGCGCTGGCAGATGTGACGAAAGCCAGTTTGGATGACTCCACATCCTTCTTAGCAACTGCAAATAATGACCGCAGCCAACAGCAATACCATCAGTACTCTGTGTCAGTATGTTTGGTTGTTGTGCTGTTGTAATTAGATCGCTATTCCTGCGGGGGAAGGGAAGCTGGGCAGGTGCAGGTACGCACCTGAGCCAATCAACGAGGCCAGGGAGGTGTTGAAAGTGTCGACTTCTATTTTCTCCTCGGGACTAGAGCTCAGCTGATCATAAGAACCATTGAGAGGGAGAAAGATCAATCTTTAGATGCCTCAGACACATTAAGATGAACTGACATTGTTTGATTGGGGTATATATATATATATGGAAATTAGTGATTAAACCCATGATCAACCTTTGCGAAGGCAGCATTGACATTCTTCACCCAGTCCGCACCGGCGTCAGGGCCGAGGATGCTGCCGGCCGCAGAGAAGTCGTCGTTGTCGATGGCCTGGCCCACTTTGCTCAGCTTGTATACCAGCTCTTGCAGATATCCTGCCAATTGACACGCACACACGCACATACATATCACCACATCATCTCCGATGCTGATGATCATGATCATTCATTGGCAACCAGAAGTACTGCTGGTGACTGTGGATGTCCAATGGCGCCCACTGGATACCCACCATCGCCGCTCCGATCCTTAATTTCCAATTTTTTCTCGTGTATATATATATATATATATAAAGAGAGAGAGAGAGAGAGAGAGAGAGAGAGATAAATCCATCCAAAACACTATTCGCAATAATTTATACTACTCCTACTGTTATTTAATTACTTATAATATTCTTACAACAAATATGATAATATATCATTCTTGTCAAAATATTGCTAAAATGTCAATATTTAAAAATAATTGCAGTTTTTCCATTAAGAAAATAGATATGTCTTTTGAATCATATATTTGTCAGTTAAACATTTAAATTTTGACGAAAATGTGTTTATTGTTCTCTTTTTAAGTACGTAGATACCTTAATGCGCCCATAACTTATTCATGAATAATCTTGTCCTTAATAATTTTTCTAAACTATTTTAATGAAAAATGACAAATTTATAATACTTACAATAAGAATCATTTACATGTAAAAGTCTCACTTAATTACCCTTACCTGTCTCCGTGCCGGAGGAGCTGATGATCCCCTGCCGCTCAAGCTCTTCTTTCTGTCCTCCTTCACTTTCTCCAGTTAGCTCTACATCGTCGTCCGCCTCCAAGACGACCCCCATCGCCACCGGAGTGCCCCTGGTGAGGCTCAAGGACGTCGCCAAAAATAGACGGCGACGGCGAGGCACCTTCTCCTGCTGCCTAATGGGACATTATTCGGAAGATCAAAATGGACAGGATAGAACTCGGAAGGGTGGCCTAGCAGCTGGAGGTCGCCGCCGCCCGCGACGTTGTCTCTGCAGGCGCATCCAGTCGCCGGTGCAGGAAGCTGGGCTGCAGCTCTGCTGAGCACCAAGCTGCGACACCCCTTGGCGGTCAGACAGTTGGCTCTTTCCGAAGAATGAGTGCCGCCAATGCCGCCGTCTGCGAGGTGGAAGTGCCGGGAGAAACCCGGCTGTCACGGTAGTTGCGGCCATGTATACATTGGCCATTCTCTAACCCTGGAGATTAGCTCTAGCTCTCGCCACCGCCTTCCCCCCTACATAACCAAACGCGCGTCTCCACCGTACGTAGGCAACCGAAAGGCCGCTCCCTCTGCTTCCCCTTCTTCCAATCTTCACCTAGTTTAGAGGATAAGGTTCTCCATCTATCACAGCCACAACATCCTTCTCCCTTCATCCTCTTGAGTCTCCGCCCTGACCCCACTCCAGCGATTAACATCAGGCTGGAGTGCGCGCCATCTGATGCTTTCCACGTGGAGAAATACTTAGTGCACATCTTGATGTGCACTAAGTAAGGCACATCCACTGGGTGTGCTATTTAGGGCTGTAAACGGATCCGGATAATATCCGGATCCGATTCGGATTCGTATCCGATTAAGCATATCCGTATTCGTTAAGAGAGATCCGACGGAGCGATTCGGATAGGAATATTATCCGAATAATAAACGGAGCGGACGCGGAAATAAGAGATCCGCTCCGTTTAAGATCGATCCGAAACTGAATTAATTCTGACCATTGGATCATAGATCTAATGGTTTATATGTTATATATATATATAACCCTACGCTAAAAACCCTAACTCCCCTTCCCCAAATCCAAACCCGATCGCCCTTAGCCTCTCGGCAGCTCTGCCCCTCGCCATGGCAGGCCTCCCCGGCGCCCTCCCACCGGCGCCGCCCCCTCCCGGCCCTCCCACCAGCGCCGCCCATCCCTCTCCCTGCTAGCCGCCCCGTTCTCCCATCGCCATCGCTCGCGCGTTGCTGCAGATCTTCTCGGCGTCGCCCTCGCCCTAACGCCCTCGCCCTCGCCCCGGCGTCGCCCTCGCCTAACGCCGCGTCGCCCTCGCCCTAAAGCCCTCGCCCCGCGTCGCCCTGCGCCCCTGCCCTCCACTGGCGTCGCACCCCTCGCCCCTGCCGGCCGCCCCCCCCCCTCGCCCTCGCCCTAACGCCCTCGCCCCGGCGTCGCCCCGCCCTAACGCCGCGTCGCCCTCGCCCTAACGCCCTCGCCCCGGAGTCGCCCTGCGGCCCCTGCCCTCCCACTGGCATCGCACCCCTCGCCCCTGCCGGCCGCCCCCCCTCCCACCGGTGCTGCCCCACCCTCTCCCCTGCTGGCCGCCCTAATCTCCCATCGGCATCGCCATTCGGGATCCATTAGATATTATTTGTGAATTTTTAATTTTTTTAGATTTTTTATATCACTTAATAATTTTATTGTAATTTATGAATCTGAAGCGGATAATATTCGTATTCGCTCCGTATCTGAACATTATTCGATTAAAATATCCGCTCCGTATCCGAATCTTAAACGAACCGAATACGGATAATCCGATTAACTAATCGGATCGGAAACGGAAAAGCCATATCCGCTCCGTATCCGATCCGTTTACAGCCCTAGTGCTATTTGTCTTTGGAGAATTATATATATCTCTGATCTCGTTTTTTCAAATTTCAAGGACAAATGACATATCTTAATGAGTGTGTCTAAGTTAGTGCACATCATAGATGTGCACAAAGTATTTCTCTTCCACGTGACATGTTGAAAGGACAGAAGAAAAGCAAGCGAATATGTGAAGGTGGAAGGCCCGCCAGACGAGTTCCTTGTGACGACGGGACTGCGCCATCATGTTTTGTAGTGATTTTCGTATATATTATACCCTCTTAAAACATATTTTTAAAAATCGTATCTAGATTATATTTATATATATCTTTCTTATGGATTCAAAGACTTAGAGTATTATTTTATTATCATTTTTAGTATATATATAAAGTGAAAAAACTATTCTAAATATATTCTTGATTTTTGTTAGTATTTCTAAGACATTTTATATTCACATGAGAAATATATATACATATATAATATAAGTTTAAGAAGAACTTTATGTAATTAATACCCTAATAGAGATATATATGCGAAAACCTCTCTTCATCAATTTGACTTTTGAACTTTGAGAAACACTTATTTCCGACTTGTGTGCCAATCTTTAAACATAAGTGGATGGGCCATCTTGTCAATTGACAACCAGATATAGATCTACTAATTGTGTTTACGGAACAAGTCAGACAATGATGGAGGTACTGAGAATGGTCTTTCTCCCCTCCCCCATTTTATTGCTGAGTTTCTACTTGTCACACCCAAAAATATATAATATGTGTACAAATAATTGTAGTAAAAAATAAAATACCAAATCTAAAATTTCCTCGAATCTCATCTCATGCATCGGGGCGCAACATTACAATTCAAATCTCATAGATGTAATAGAGAGAAGACGGCTTAGCCTACACACTTAGGGCCCACAAATATCATTAACTCAATTGGCAAAACTTCTCAACAGAAAATGCTCAACCATCTTTCAGTCATCTAACCTAAGTACTAACAAGAGACCAACTTACACTTAAGACCATTCAAAAATCAAGCTTTCGTGAAGCGCTGGGGACAGAATCGGTCGACAGAAAAGGGCAGGCTATCGATAGATCAATCGGGTGTCGACAGACATGGTCAGGTTGGTTGGCTGAGACTTAACATTTTCAAGTATACCTTTTCCATTCCTAAAGAGGTTACAAACCCTAAACCCTAAACTCTATTACAAAAGGACATGTCCTATAGATCCATTCCTAAAGGGGTTACATGATTTCGATATGATATGCACATACATCTTATAACAAGGAAAAATAGGTGCTCCAGGCTCCCCATGCTAATCTCATTTTCAGATCACCTGAAAATGTTAGATATGTTTATGAGCAAACTAACCCAGTAGAGGTGCGGACAAAGTATAAGTAATTACAATTTAACAAGCATAATTTCAAGGATAATAGATAGAATCTCATATGTAAATAGGAAGCATGATTATAACAGATCAAGAATTTCATAGGTGCAAGATTTCAATTCCAATCATGCTGTTATCAAGACAAATCAGAAGGATTTCCACTAAGTACATGACAATAAGTAAGATTTGGCCATCTTTCAACTTATCAATCCTATCAAATCAATCAAGTCATCTCAGACTTTAAACTTAACATAGAACAAGAGGGACTTTCCAAAAGTTAGTAAGGAATGCCAATGCCAAGCAGCTTATAATGATCCATACTTTCCAGATTATCAAGTACGTCAGGGTGCTCCTCCCCAGGACCGGATTAGGCCCCATTGCGCATGCATTTGATTAGTGGTCTGGAGTCCTAAGTAGTGACGTCTCAAGAACATTATGGCCATTAGAGTCAAAAGGACAGAATTGTAGGATATCATAGAAGCCAAAAATATAAGCTCAATTCAAAGATTTAAATTACAGATTGCCAAGGATTTAGTGAATGAAGTAAAGGAACTTGACAGATCAAGGGTGTCAAGTGGGTTCCCTATACATTTTTCTGATTTCAGATTCAAGACAAGCAGATTCAAAGTGGAATTTCAGTTGAATCACAGAGGGAATAAAAATCAAGTAATTAGGAGTCATTAGAATAATCTTCACATTCTTACCACTTTTAACATGCACAAGATACTTAGATTAATGTCATGCTGGTTACTCTTTTAGGGGACATATCACAAAGCAGTCAAAATTGGCCACAAAGGCTGGTCGAAGTGCCACAGGGTTAGTCAAAGTGCTACAAGGGCCAGTCAAAGTGCCACAAAGGGCTAGTCGAAGTGCCACAAAGGGCTAGTCGATGTTGACAAGAGAGAATAATCGAAGTTGACAAGAGATAATAGTTGAAGTGGCTAGTGATGATCAATCCATCTCCAAGTAATTTATTATTAATTATATGTATTTTTTGGTGATTAACAAAACCTTGAAAAAGTACTTTCTAACAATATTTTCTGAAGTTTATCCACATGCAGTAATTGAAGCAATATCTGTAAGTTGTCTACACACATTGCTATCTGAAGATCAAATGCATATGTTTTATCTAAGTACACATCGACTTCTTTGATAGAACAATGATTTCTTTAGAAGAATATCGATTTCATCCTAACATCGATTTCATAAGTAACACAACGATTTCGGTCTTACAACGACTTCATAGCTAGAACATCGATTTCGGTTCTACATCAATTTCGTCTTACTTAAAATTGACTTTGTTGTTACAACGATTTCATAGAAACATCGATTTTGTCTTACTTGAACATCGACTTCGTCACTACAACGACTTCATAGAAACATCGATTCCGTTTCACTTAAACATCGACTTGGTTGCTACAACGACTTCATAGCTTCAACATTGATTTCATCGCAACAACGATTTCGTCTCACTTAAACAATGATTTGGTTTCTTCATCGACTTCGTTTTACTTAAACATCGATTTCGGTAGAACGACGACTTCATGTCTACAATGATTTCACTCAAACATCGACTTCATATGAAACAACGACTTCATCTCTACAATGACTTCACTTAAACAACGATTTCAGTAGAACAACGACTTCATATGAAACAACGACTTCATGTTTATATCGACTTCACTTCAAACAATGATTTCATCAGCACATTGACTTCAGTTAAACAACGACTTTGTACAGAACATCGATTTCATTAATACATAGATTATGCTCACATCGACTTGATTTCAATATGGACTACATTCTCACTTGACTTATGATTATATCATTGATTTAATATCAACATCGACTCTCTCTAGGTACAGCCTGTCTAAATACATCAACCCTCTATTAATGATTACATTTAAGACAACTGTACTCGTTTAAATCATTTTTAAACGTTCTTTAGTTTCATTCCACATGATACTCAAATGTATTTCAAATCTTTGGGATTTCAAGTTTTCCTGCGAAACATGTTGTATCCCATGATCTCTAACATTATTGTAATAGTATAAACCTCTGCACGATATATCTTTTGCCTATCTTGCCTATGACACACAAAGTCACACTTTTCTTTATGACAGAATGGGATTTCCCTTCTGGTGTATCTTCATACAGCACGACTACTAATGTTGACTGATAGTTTAGACAAAGATAAGTTGTCTAGGTGTCAACATTTATTGTGTGCAGGGTTTCCGGTAGAAACACACATTGCAAAGATGGACTTGTCAACCTGACAAGAGGATAGAAGATTCAGACAATCTCTCCTCGTGAGTGTATGTGTCAATCTGGGCATTAATGGCTGCAAGCTCACCTGCTTCATACTTCGGACCAGATACTCCAACGTGCATGAAGATATGAGACAACGGTTACTTCAACGATCAAATTATTTTCAAAGAAGATAAAAGAAGACGGGTGACTCCAAGCACAACTACTTTGAGGAACAACCTTTGAGAAGCTTGAACATCTTAGTCACCTGAAGAACAATAAAAGCCAGCTCGTCCTTTCAACTTTCTGTAGCTCTTAGCTCTCCATAGAATATTGCATTTGAGAGCTTGCGTAGATCTGAGAGAGTCCATTTGTGATAATCTTGTGTCTCTCAGACTTTGCCTCAGATCAGGCGGTGATATAAGCTTGGTCTGGGGCCTTTCTCTTTCAACTCATTTTTTTTTGTGAGTATTCCTCTTCGGATGTGAAGAGAAGATCTGTTGCATCAGGTGGAGTGATCCCTCTTCTAGTAGAGAAGAGAAGGCCAGCTGCTACTGGATGTGTAAGTGTCCTTAAGGGGGGCTGTACCCTTGTTTAGTGGAATCCCAAGTGGTTGCTTGGGGACTAGACATAGGACTCCTTGGGATGGAGATCCGAACCAGGATAAATTTCTTATTGTCTGTGTGATTGTTCTTTTTTTTTTTTTATTTACACTAACTCTAACTATCGATCTTAGGGTTGTCTGTCAAGTGTGTTTATTTATAGAAATTATTGTAAATTTTTTTTTAGCAATCCATTCACCCCCTCTCTGGGCTTGCTATCTGGGCAACAACTAGAAGGGCCACTCGAAGTTGACAAGAGAGAACAGTCGAAGTGCCACAAAAAGGCCAATCGAAGTGCCACAAAGGGCCAGTCGAAGTTGGCCAAAAGGAAGTTGAAATGAACTTGAAATAGGATGGGAAGTGGGTCTATGAATAACTCAAGGATGCATCAAACCCAGTGATGCAATAGCAAGAGTTTAATGGTGGACATAACTTGATATTTTCATAAGAATCATACCAAATTTCCAACAAGGAAGTTGTTGAAAGCATCACATGAAAGAACTTGAGGGTTGCACTTCCAATCTAATGGTTCCAGAAATGCATGGATCAAGACAAATGAGTTCCTTTATGGGAAAGATATGGGACTCTACACTCCTTAGTCAGAAATGGGACAAATAAGAGGGCTTACGATGGTGTGAGGATCAAGGAATCCTAAACATCTTACTTGACAAAAATTAGGAAAATCAGAGGCAATCAACTGGGTTTCTATCATGGAAAGAATCAAGGATACTCAGAACATGAATAAGCATTTTAATTTGTGCTCGAGAAAACCTACCTTTTTGAGTTGCTCTTCAGATCCTCTCCTATGTTTTGATGTAGAGGCTAGGGGAAGAAGATGAACTCCTCCAAGCTCCAAGCTGCAAGATCATCCCTCCAGCTCCGGAGTGCTCCACACCATCAGGGCTCCAAGCTTCTCCAGCAGGTTGCATTCAAGGATGAGCAGAAGAGGAGCTATTAAAATGCACCACAAACCCATTTTTGACTGGAGAAAAGATTGGCAAAGCTTGTGTTAATAATGTGATTATGATATTACAGTTTGTGATGCCCTGGTTCTATGTAGACCCTTTTGCATGAATTCTTTTTGTTTTGTATTGGCATCACCATACCCATTGGTTCAGCGTTGTCATCGTTGTAGTAAAACTATATGTATTTCATCACTATATATATTTAGTTAACTTTTAATTTTAGAGAAAAAATATATGTGTAAATACTAAGAAAGTATAAACATAATTATTGTGTATATCTATAATAGAAAAAGTATGAACATAATTATTAAAAGTTAGGATGTACGTAATAATTAACCAATTTCATAGGGTTTTAGTTTAAATTTTGTGAGTTTTTAAAACTATCTTCAGATTCATATTGGAGGTCATTTTGGGTTAATTAGTTTCAAGTGTAGTAGACAGGGTATATATGCAAACAAATGGGTATAAGTAAATAATTATAGAAGATGTATAGTGATATGACATGATGAGATGGCATCTAAGGAAGGTTCTAAAAAGGGGACACTTGGCTTAGTTGGATGTGGTTAGATAAGATGATGACAAGTGTAGGGGGTTAGGTGGCATTGTGGATATGCATGGAGGAGATGGTTACAAGTGGCACCATCATGGCCATTGGATATTTTTGGAAGGTGGCGAGGTGGTGCAATCCTAGTATAAATAGGGGGGGGGGGGGTGCTTCTCTCCTCTCTTCCCACCACACCACTCTATGGCAAAGGAGGGAGAGAGAGGGGGCGGCCATGAGCTTGAGAAGGAGAGCAAGGTGCTTTGCTTTTTCATGCTAAGGAGGAAGTTTTGTTTATAGGAACTGTGCTTTAGAGACATCTATTGAGGCGTATCAAGGTGATCTAATAGAAAAAGCACATTGTATCGAAGGTGGGCTTCAGCTTAATTCGTTATTGGTTTGGGATGTAAGAGCCAAGTGATTAGAACTTTTGATTTACAATCACATTTTCTTATTTTATTTTACCTTTATTAAGTTTTCTCAACTATTTATATGATAAAGAACATGTCTGGCTTACCATTATCGTTTCCATTTCTATTACTGTTACCGTCTACTGTCACCGGTACTATTACTATTACCAATACCGTTACTGCCATCATTATTGTTGTTAACCAAATGGACACTGCTATCATAGAGGTTCTATTGGAGCCGTACTATAGAAATACTCCTATGGGAAAGCTCATACTGTTTACTGACTTCCTACTACGGTTTGCATACTGTGTCTGGTTTAAAACAGACACTGTCGTCATAAGAAGTGTCTGGAACCGTACTGTAGAAATGCCCCTACAGGAAAGTTCACTGTATGCATATGGCCCTGAGGGCAATGGAGTGATATCCTAGAGGTGGTTAAGTACCACTAGTTAAGGTGGAGAGGGCTTCTCTCAGTTCTGCGCAGTAACCAAGACCTATCACCATTTGCCTAGGTGGTAGCGTACTATACCGACTAACTGACTAACTGACCTTCTATTGATAGTTTGGGCACTATGTTCGACTTAACAATGATACTGTCACTATTTTTGCTACTGCTACTACCACTGCTACTGCCATTCCACTAGTGTCACTGCTACTGCTACTATCCTTGTTACCATCACCGTTATTGTTACAACAATTATTTCTATTCCAACCGATGTTATCTACTGTTATTTCTGCCATTCTACCATTCTACCATTATCGTTACTGCTATTGCTACCACCATTGTTACTGTTCCTATCGTTGTTTCCTACCATTGTTTCTACCGTACTACTTTGATTTCTATTATCACCACTATTACCTTACTGATACTATTTCTATTATTTTTACTATTACTATGACTACTATTATTACCGTTATCTTTACCGCTACTGATTCTACCACTGGCTATATATGTATGTTACCATGTTTTTCAAAAATATGCTATAGTGTAGGTTGTGAGTTTGGAATTCCTAGTTGCTTACTGGATCTATTCTATAGACTCACTCTAGCTAATGTTCAGGTGAAGCTGATGATTCAAAAGATGGGATGGCAAGAATTGGTTCCGATTGCGAGGATTAGAGATTGCTTGGATTTTAGAAACATGTGATATTATAGCTGGAAGGAATAAATGTAATGTTGAACCTTATTAATGTAGTGGCTCAAATATAGACAAAATTCATTTTGTTAGATACTTGTCTTTATCTGTTATTTTATTATGAGACACGAATGTAAAAGTTGATGGTTGCAGAGATAGTATCAGAGCATTCTTTAGGTTGGAATACTTCATGATTGATCCATCAACTTAATTCACATATCAAAGTCATCCGGACGAGCTAGTTAATTAAAGATAAAATGTTTAAGATAAGTAAAGTGGGTAAGTGTGGTTGTAACGACCCACTCTAGCCCAGTATGACCATACTGACCCACGTCGGACAAGAGGGAGATGCTACATGAGAAAAGACCCCAACAGTGTCGAACACCAAGATGGAATCTCTCATGACGAATGGAAATAGAGTGGAAGCCATATCACCATCAACTTTTACATTCATGTCTCATAGTCAAACGAACATATAAAGATAAGTACATAATAAAATAAACATTGTGCATATCTAAGCTAGTACAATTACATAATATCTAAGGTTCACATTACATTTATTCCTTCTAGCTTTATTATCACTAGTTTCTAAACCCAAGCAATCTCTACTCCTCGCGATCTGAACCAAGTCTTACCATTTCCTCTTATGAAACCTCAGCTTCACCTGAATAGTAGCAAGAGTAAGTCTATAGAATAAATCCAACAAGCAACTAAGAATTCCAAACTCACAACCTACACTATAGCATATTTTTTGAAAAAGCATGGTAATACATATATAACTAGTAGTAGAATCAATAACAGTAAAGGTAATGGTAATAGGAGTAGTACTAGTAATATTATAATAACAAAAATAGTATTGGTAACAGTGACAATAATAGTAATAGAAATAGTAACGATAGAATAATAGTGGTAACGTTAATGATAATAGTATAGAAACGATGATAGAATCAATGGTAGGAACAACGGTAAGAAACAACGATAGGAAACAACAGTAACAGTGGTGGTAGCAGTAGCGGTAATAGTAATGGTAATAGTGACAGAAATAACGGTAGGGAACAAAAAAACAGTGGTAAAGTAACAGTGATGGTAACAGGGACAGTAGTGGTAGCAGTGACAGTAGCAGTGATAGTGGCAGTAGCAATGGCATTGACAGTAGCATTGGAAGTGACAGTGACAGTAGCGATAACAGTGACAATAGTAGTAGCAGTGGCAGTAGCGGTAGCAGTGACAGTAGTAGTGTTAAGCTGGACACAATGCCCAAACTATCAATAGAAGGTTAGTTAGTTAGTCAGTCAATACAATTAGTTGGGATAGTCAGTTAGTTGGTACAATACTCTATCACTTAGGCAAATGGTGATAGGTTTTGGTTACTGTGCATAACTAGGAGAAGCCCTCTCCAGCTTAACTAGTGGTACTTGTTCATCTCTAGGATTTCACCTCGTTGCTCTCGGGGCTATATACATATAGTGAACTTTCTTATAGGGGCATTTCTATAGTACAGTTCCAAACACTTCCTATGACGACATTGTCTATTTTAAACTAGACACAGTGCACCAAACTGTAATAGGAAGTCAAGAAACAATATGAGCTTTCCCATAAGGGCATTTCTATAGTACGGCTCCAGTAGAACCCCTATGATAGTAGTGTCCATTTGGCTAACAACAACATTGATGGCAGTTGTTGAACCACTCTTATATTTATCTCATATTTTGGTGATAACTAAAACTCATATATTTCATTAATATAATTACTTAATTAATGAGTGCATCACCATCTACATAAATAATCATCAAATACACTATAATAATATCACTGAAGAATATATATTATAAACACTATGTTTGTATGTCGCATATGATTTTTCGCTTGTTCTAAATTTTCTCTAAGTCCACATCAACTCTAGTGGCCAATCGAAGTTCCAGGGGAAGTTTCTTCCAAGGTTCGCCGTACCGTCGGATCGACCGGACCGCATTCTCCGTGGGACGGTACGTACCATACTGTACCGCTGAGATACAGTGGAAAAATGACTTGTTTGATTTGTTTTTTTAATTTTGTGATTTGGTTAATATTTAAAATGAGAAAATTTCAAAAGAAGACTCTCCATCCAAACTTAAGATAGACTTTCCATCTCTTCTCATACATGTACCCTTTCTCTCTCATATCCTCCAGATCTATCAGAGATATCACGCCTTCTACAGCCTAAAAAGAGGTTTATATGCTGATGAGATCTTCATCAAAGTTGTTTTATTCTTTTTAAACATCATCTTCAAAGTGGAATCATCTCAATTGGTGATCTATGTCAAAAGTTATAGTATTTTATTCTTCACATTCTCTCTCATATCATGATTTACATATATATAATTATCATACCTTCCACATCTCAAATGAGGATATATCTCTTCAAAACTTCTTCATGAAAGGTGTTCCCCACGACTTTCTCTATGAGTTCCAACTAAAATCACATCAATGAATATCTGTACTTAAAGATACAGTGGATTATTCTTGACCTTCTCTCTCATATCGCGATCCAAAAATTAGCAATGAATGCAGCCTCTCTACAACCTGAATGATGGTGATCTAATCTTTGTACTCTTCATGAAAGTTGTTCATGATATGAGCAATATTTCATTAGATCAAAACTAAGAATTCGAAAATAGAAACAAAACTATAACGTCTTAAAATATATAATAAAATATTAATATGACACTAAAAAAATCAACAGGACGACATTCGGTTTCAAAAATAAAGTCAAATTTGATGTCATCATAATTACTAGAAAAATGTACTAATTCTAAAAATAAATATCATGAGTTATTGATGCATAGATGTTGATATTAAGTCGACCTAATGATTTTTAAGACAATTTTTAGTTGACAAAAAATTAATTTAAAAAATTAAACTAAAATGACTATAATTTGTATCATCTCTTAATTAGTTTATGTTTGAAATTTTATCTCAATTAGACATCATTTAAACCCCTAAGTGCACATAGAATTTGTTGCAGTACAGCGAACCCTCTGTGCACTTCAACGGAACGATATTTGGTTCGAAAATAAAGTCAAATCTGAAGTTATCATAATTATTATAAAAATGTATTGATTCTAAAAATATAAATATCATGAGTTATTGATGCATAGATGTCGAGATTAAGTCGACCTAATGATTTTTGAGACATTTTTTACTTGACAAAAAATTAATTTAAAAAATTAAACTAAAATAACTATAATTTGTATCATCTCTTCATTAGTTTATGTTTAAACTTTTATCTCAATTAGACATCATTTAGACCTCTTAAGTGCACACGAAATTTGTCGCGGTACAGCGAACCCTCTGTGCACTTCAACGTAGTGATATTTGGTTTCGAAAATAAAGTTAAATTTGAAGTCATCATAATTACTAGAAAATGTATTGATTATAAAAATATAAATATCATGAGTTATTGATGCATAGATGTCGAGATTAAGTCGACCTAATGATTTTTGGGACAGTTCTTATTTGACAAAAAGTTAATTTAAAAAATTAAACTAAAATTATTATAATTTGTATCGTCCTTAATTAACTTATGTTTGAAATTTAATCTTAATTAGACACCATTTAGATCCTTAGATGTTGAGATTAAGTTGATCTAATAATTTTTGGGATAATTTTTATTTGATGAAAAATTAATTTAAAAAATTAAACTAAAATTACTATAATTTTTATCATCTCTTAATTAACTTATGTTTAAAATTTTATCTCAATTAGACATCATTTAGACCTCTTAAATACATCGGACGTGAGAGAGTAAGTTAAGAAAAAACCAAAAAAAGGGCTCGGACCGCGCCAAACCGGCCCGGTCCAGTGCGTACCAGACCGGGCCGTGGGCGACCCGCCGTGTCTCGCGACGGGTCGCCCAGGCACGGTACGGTACGCCCGTGCCGCGCCGGTTTGGGCGGCACGGGCGAACCATGGTTTCTTCAAGAGTCGAAATTTCTTCAACAGTCGAATGAGATATTGATTGATGAACAAAGCTCATCAGTCGAAGTCCAACTCCGAATGTTGGACAGTCGAATTGAGATATCGATTGATGAACAAAGGTCATCAGTCAAAGTTTCATTGTGACTTTTATGTAGTTAAAGTAAGACATCGATTGATGAAGTAGTACATAGCGATTAATGAAGTACTATTTCGATTGGCTTTGTAATCCTTTATGTAATATTTCTAAACATCGATTGGTGAACAACTCATAATATGTTTTAAAGATATGTCCATCCATTAATAAGTAATAATCTTCTAAATATCTTTAAACTTACTTGGCTCACAGTTTTTCACTTCAACTCTTGAACAGTTGAAATGCACTCCGACTATTGATAACTTCCTAGTTTGCATTACTATTTCGAAACATGTCTCTTGGCGGGAAATGAATTTTCAAACATACTTCATATGTATATCTTATTATTTCTCTGACTGAAGTTATCTTTTTGCTGTCTATACGACTTCTCATTTCTATTGACAGAAAGACACTTACCTAACACAGCAGGAGTGTCAGCAGAAAACATGGGAAAGGAATGGAGGACTTCTTCTTTTCTACTAACTGAAGAACACTTACTTAACACAACAAGAGTGTTAGTAGGAAATGTGGGAGGGGAATGGAGGTGACTAACTAACATATCTTTTCTTCTATCCATCATATTCCTAGGCACTACATGCTCCCAGGACCAACAAGATCTAGCTGGGACACCCGTTAGACAGAAGAAGAAGAGAAGAAGAAGAAGAGAGAAGAAGAAGAAGAAGAAGAAGAGTAACAGTTAGAAAAGATCCAACGGATCTCTTCAACGGATATGTTCAGCTGCTCCATAAAAGGATGGATGTTATAAAGAACAAGCAGAGAACGAACTTGAAAATCTTTCAAGGAGTGTACACCTAATGAGCTTCCAAATGCCATACACACTCAAAGAAAAGAGAGAAGAGGATGTGCTCGATGGTGTTATAGTTGGAAGGAATAAATGTAATGTTGAATCATATTAAATGTATTGGCTCAGATATGGACAACGTTTATTTTGTTAGATACTTATCTATATCTATTCTTTTGATTATGAGACGTGATTGTAAAAGTTGATGGTAATATTCAGTACTGGTGGAAGAGGATATGTAGACGGCTTCAAGCCGTCTACAAAACAACAAAAACAGTCTACAAATGTTTTTATAGACGGCTAAGGAGCCATCTAAACCACTGTCAACGAAAATTCCGTCTACAAAACTTATGTAGACGGTTATATGAAGCCGTCTACTAAAGTAGTAAATGTAGACGGCTATTAGCCATCTAAGTACATACCCGTCAACGAAAATTGTGTAGACGACTTATTAGCCATCTATATATCTTTATATATACGGCTAAAACATCCGTCTACAAAACTTAATTAACGGTGAGATAGCCGTCTAAATAAACTTATGTAGACGACTTGCCAAGTCGTCTATATAAGTTTATCTAGACGGCTAACCAAGCCGTCTACATAAGTTTATGTAGACTGACATCAGCCGTCTACATAAGTTTATGCAGACGGCTTTCTAAGTTGTCTACATAACCTTATGTAGACGGTTTTATAGCCGTCTATGAAATATTTGTAGACGGCTGCAGTAGTCTACATATGTTATATTGTTTTTTAAATTTTTTATTAAATTATACTTTAGCCATCTACATATAACTAATTAATTTTAAAATTATATTACATAATAAAGTAAATATTTATAAATATTATATCTATATAGATAATATTTTTATAGATATATAAACTTAGATATTATATATACTATATATTATATAAATATATATATATAGTATATATATTAGAACAATAGTTGTCTAAAGAGTGGGAACCATTGGATCTAGGATCACACAAATGTGACTTAGATTGATCTCGCCGCTAATGAGAGAGCATCACTTGGTGAGCATATAGTGAGCTCAGGCGCATTTAATGCGTGTCTATTTTTAAAAAAGTGCTCTACAAGTTATAAAAGTGCTATAGAAATAAAAAAAATCTATGTGTAAAAAATTATAAAAGTGCTCTCACGATATATTTATGCTCTGAAAATATATTTGTGCTCTCAAGACACATTTTGTGCGCTGGAAATATAAATGTGACTTGGACATCCCATCCTTTACTATACTATGGAAAATGTGACTTGGACCTCTCATCCTTTTATCACAATATTTTTCACATTCTTTTAAATCATATTATTTGAAAATCATATATATAAGAAAATATAAATCTAAAACTCGACGAGCTCAAGTCTTATCGGACAAAATCTTGATAAGTATTTATTTTTCATTTATGAACATCTAAGTTCTACTTAGTTTTTAGAATATTTGTTGCAAGATCTTTCATTTAGCAACTTCACTTGTATGATTAAACTTCCTCAGTTGAGTTGTACTGAAGAATTACTTATTAATTTATTAATGATTATTTAAATCTAAGTAAATATCATTTTTTGTGTGGACGAAAAGTATCATATTATATTATTCTTTATAAATTTTTTATAATCGTATTCAATGAGATTTAAATATTGATCTTACAATCTAACCAAAGAATAATTATTAAATCATGATCTTTGGATATAATAAATGTCAAACTTAATTGAATTAATATTTGAATGTAAAAAAAAGAACACAACTAATTTGGGCATCCTAGTTTGAAAGAAAAATTAATATTTTCATTATAGATTAACAATGGATATGCGACGAAGATAATCTATTGTAATAATAATAATTGCACAAATTTTAGAAAATATTATTTTTATTTTTTATTGTGATATACATATTAACTAATTGTTTTTATAAATATACAATTTAATATTTAGTTTTAAATATTAATATAGTTTTGATAAATAGGCATCTGTTGACGACTTCACTTCGCCATCAACTTATGCTCAATATCTATTCTCTTTGATGGTTAACTTAATTTAACATGATTCTAATTAAGATCATTTAAATTCCACCTCAAGAGGGAAAAGAAATAGAGACGGACATATATGGAGAAAAAACGAAAACGGGGTGGACATGTGCGGAGGGAAAATAGAAAAAGGGAAAAAATTATCTCATAAAATTTTATTTTAAAAAATTAAACTAAAATTGTCATAAAATGTATCACATATCAATTAGCTTGTGTTTAAAATTTCACCTTAATTATATATCTTTAAATATAAAATTAAAGTTCAAAGAAAATTAAAAGAAATAATTTTATTTATTGTAATATATGTGGACAAACTAGCTACATATGTGTGATTTGTAGACGGCTACTAGAATCCGTCTATATATGATACATATGGAGACGACTTTATTAATTTGTCGACATATGTTATGTAGACGACTTACTTTAGTCGTCTACATATGTGTGATATGCAGATGGCTAACATAGCGGTCTACATATCATATATATGTAGACAAATAATCCTAGCCGTGTACATATGTTATGTAGACGGTTTTGTACAGTCGTCTATATATGTTGGTATATAGACGACTATAAAACAACCGTCTACATATCATACATATGTAGACGGTTTTTGTAGCCGTCTATAAAACATATATAGACGGTTTAAGTCTACATATTCTGCTTATATAGACGGCTTATTTAAGCCGTCTACAAATTAGATATATATATAGACAATTTTTTGTAGCCATCTACAAATAGTGTTTTTTACAGACAGCTACAATTTTCAGCCGTCTACGTAGCCTCTTCCTCCGGTAGTGATTGCTTTCACTCTATTTTCATTTGTAATAAAAGATTTCACCATGATGTTCGATATTATTCGATTTTTTTTTCACTATAACGTCTCTCTCTTGTTCGACGTAGGTTAGTATGACCGTATCGAATTGGAGTGCGATGTTACACAATTTGTTTAGTATTCTTAAGCAGTTAAGCAAGATATTCAGCTGTATCGTAATTCACAGAGACCCAAAAATAATGGTTTGAAAAATCATTTTGATCTCAAGACATAAATAATGCCATGCGTATATTTTAAAACCCGTATCCATATACCATATTTTTATGCATGGAAAAAAGAGATTCTCACAGTAACTAATCGAAGTGATATTGTTTACAACTATAGCTGTGCAAGAAGATTATTTTCTTATAATAATCATGCTTGTATAGCCAAGCAGTACTTTAGATCACTGGAAGTACTCTGTGCCCTAAATTATCCCACCTATTAAAAAAATAAAAATCAATTGTGAACACGTAAATGTGCTCGAAAGGTTACCTATAATTTATGATGATGTCAAGTTTTGCTGGAATAACGTTACTAATAAGACGACGATCGGCATGATTTGAGCTGTGAAGAGTGCTTGATAGGAAAACCAAACAGCACGGCATCAAGAGTCCAAGATGAAGTATATTGTAATATAAAGGATAGATGTGAGATGAAATGTCCGACAGCTTTCTTGACCAAGAGCCGGTCGCACGCTTCTCAGAAAACATTGAACAAGTAGCAGCTTCGAAAGTTGCTGTGGACGGACGGCTCTTATACGTTGGCATGTGCCATCTCTCTCCCTCCCTCTTATTCCCGCCGCTCTTCCTCCTCACCTACCAAGCCGACGCGGAGTTCTTGCATGCATTCACATACGTAATCCTGCAGGTGCGAAGGTCAAAAGTCAGATTTTTGACGGTTGCTGCGGTGGCCGGCCGGGGGGCATTTTTCCTCCCCCCCGTTTTTTTTTTAGACTTTTTGAGGAGGGATTTGGGGGAGGGTAGGAGGGTCCACTTTAAACCCATTTTAATAGAAGATTAAGCTACTCATGAATAATTTAATCGTGGATCTACTAACTTAAAAATCGACCTATCATGATTTGCATGTTTCATTAGAAAAAAAATGAGGTTAAGGTAAATTAACTTCGACTTTTCCTGAATCTAACTATTTTAATTAACAACAAAATTAGATATTTTACTAGATACATAAATAGAACAGTATTAACATGTTAATTTAATATTCTTAATATTTTTATGAAGAAAAAATTTAACCAAGATTAATTCTTCTTAGCCCACATCAAGAGGTGGGATAGAATTATCCGGAGGTGATCTTGAATAATTAACTAGAAATACTCTTGAGTATTATTTTCTCTCTCCCTATATTTTAAGACGGATTTGTCTATACCTCAAATTTAGTTAGGGATACTTTTGATATCAAACTGCCCTTAATCTCGGGAAAGCATATGCAGACCACGTCTCGACCACATGACCTGACCCAGTAAGCAAGCAACCGGCCGGTTGGGTTGCGACCATTGTTCACCGGTCTCGTCCAATAAAATTAATTAATGATTTCTTCCAACTCCGAAGAGGGCGGGCGTTGGTCAATCTGAATCGGCCGGCTGATGGGGATAGAGCATTAGAAGAGGATCCGTAAAGACGAAGCGCTGCGTGACATGGACGTCGTTCATGGAAATTGAGAGTGGGTAGGCATGTAGCTTGGAAAAAAAGAAGCTGCCTGGAACAATAAGCGAAGATTTCTGATCGTATTCTAATTTCGTCCACGAGCAAAATTTCTACGTTAGAATTTGGGGGCTCTATTATGGTGATGATCTGAAGAGACTTTCCCGATGTATACATTCTCATTGCCTACATCACATTTTTTATCTATACTTTAAATATTAATTTATTATTTTAAATTAATACTCTTATACTTTGCAGAAATACATTATCTTAATTTGTTGTGGCCACTTGAATGTTTCGAATAAAAATATAATCTTGGGAATTTCTCTAAGTATAATATCAAAATTACCGTTCAAGTAAAAATGTCTTCAAATCTATGCTCACTGATGATAAAACGTCTACTACAACATACGGAGCACGCATTGTTAAGTGAAACTATGCATTCTACATTAGACAATGTGCCTTCTACAACGTCAGTTATAAAGTGTACATTTTTTGAACAGTAAAGTGTACATTCTGCATCAAAATTGGTGCATTTTTTAGAAGAATACTGTGCAATATAGATGAAAATGGTATGTTCTAGCTAAAAGGGTACAAATTTGACATATTTTTACTCCAGGCATATCTAATAACTTATACAAATGTGGAGGTTTTTTCTTGTTTGGGTCGAAATCCGCTGGGCCTACACTTGAGAGGGAAGAAGACGGTCGTCGGTAGCGGACGAAGATCTGCAAAACCAGAACAAGATCAGGGGGCCCCAGTTGAAGACCGGAGAGAACCCTCCGATGCCAAAGTCAGTAAGAGACGTGAGAGGAGGGGAGTTCTCGTGTGTGAAACGCAGGCTTGTGTGAGCAAGGGTGTCTTGGATCACGTACCCCTGCATGGAGGCTTACTAGTGCCTTTTATAGTCTAAAATGCTGAAGGAGAGGGACGGAACGTCCCTGATAATGCCGCAAAGGGCGCGCCTGTTAGCGTCCCCTACGGGGGGTTACGCGTTGAGGCGCCCGTTGAGAAGCTAGGCAGTTAATGCATCACTTGATCGTGGGGCGCGCGTGGTGTAGCCGTTGTAACTGCCGTAAGGTGATGAAGGGCCTCTCGGATTCTCTTGGGAGAGAGGTGCCGAGCAGGTAGCCTGCTCGATGAGGCAGACCTGCTGTTCAGTAGTCGGGCCCGCTGCTCGGCACCTGGTGCTCGAAGGCATGGCTTGCTGTCAGATGCCTGATGCAAGGAAGTGCTGTTCATTCCGAAGGGGTTTCGGCACGCGCCGAGCAGACCCTGCTCGGAAGGGAGGTCCTTTGGCCGAGCAGGCTATACGGTATCCGAAGGCGGCTCTTGGGTCCCGCTGGTATCTAAATGCAGGGACCGGATTTGGGACCTTGAAGCTATCCTTGAAACGACGTGGCGTCTCATGGGAGGGCCATGTTCGCCTGCTGATTTGGGCCGGGCCATGATGGGCCCAGCGCATGATGGTGTCTAGAAATAGCCACCACACTTGCCCCCCACGCCATCTTGTGAGCTCGGGAATCGGGACAGTCGAGGGCGGAGGCCCGCTCGGATGTCATTTTTTGGGTCTTTAATGTGATGGTGACCTTGGGCATGCAAATGATGGCTACTGCTGACGCTTCGTATGATTTCCTCAAAAGCGGAGGAGAGCCCATGATGAAGGGGGTATCGTGGCGAGCTGAGAGTTCCTGCGGGATACGCCTGAACGGTCACCCAGAGGGGGTGACGCCATCCGCAGGTCTTAGGTTTCGCATCCTCTCTTCCTTATAGGGAAAGGAGGGGCGATAGAGGGAAGCCACGCTTTCGAAAAAATATCCTGCGAAGAGCTCGCCTGCCCTTCCGATCCTCTTCGTCTTCTTCTTCTTCATACAGTCGCAGTTCCTG
Organism: Colocasia esculenta; assembly: GCA_014218235.1. Taxonomy (NCBI): domain Eukaryota; kingdom Viridiplantae; phylum Streptophyta; class Magnoliopsida; order Alismatales; family Araceae; genus Colocasia; species Colocasia esculenta. The sequence goes on from CM024761.1 coordinate 1,259,777, forward strand.
CTCCGCCGCCTTCGCCTCCAGCGATGTCAGCAAGGGAAAGGCCGTGGCCGGCACGGCGAAAGCGGTGAAGCGCCGGAAGGACTCTGCGGATGAAGTACCGCTTCTTCGACGGTCTTCGCGAGCGATACCGCCTCGGGCCGGAGTATGACATTGTCCTTGCAAAGGAGGAGGAGCCTTACTGGCTGGAGAAGCCCGGATGCATCACGATGTCGCACGACATTCTGGAGGCGGGCTTCCGGCTGCCATTGTCGGTGATGGCGAGGGAACTGCTCACCGCCTGGGGGATAGCCCCCATTCAACTGGCGCCGAACTCCTGGAGGACGATATGCATTTTTTGCATATCTTGCAAGGTACGTGACATCGAACCCACGGCGAACCTCTTCCGGAGCCAGTTTGTCTTGACGGCATCGCCGGGGACGAGCCGGAGTGTATACTACACCAAGCACCGGCCGGACCGGATGAGGATAGAGTTCTCCCCTCGGTTCTCCAGCCACAAGGGATGGACGCACCGGATACTCTTCATCGCACGCCGCACAGGGGCGCCGGAGTGGGGGTTCCCTACGCGGGTGAAGGACCCGTGCAAAGACATCTATCCTTTCATGAGGAAGGAAGAGTGGTGCTTGCCGAGCGACTGAGCAGCCTCTTCATAGAGAAGGCGGAGGAGTACATCACGGAGGCCCAACTGTCCAGCACGAACTCAGCCGAGGATGGAGTAAGTGACTTCTTGGGCCTCTCTTTCCTTCTGCTTTTCGGTAATCACCTTACTAACTTTTCTTCTTCTTGTGCAGCTGCTGAAGAGCTGGAGGCCGGCATGGATACGGAGGATATGGCTCTCTACACCGAGCAGATTACCGTCACAGTGTATGTGGCGGTAATAGGTGAAGGGCGTCCTCCTACTGCTGGCAGGAGCCGTCCTGCTGAGATGCAGGGCGCTATGGGCTCGCAAGTTTCCGCCAAGGGGCCCGAGAGGATTCGCCTGAAGAAGAAGGCCGTGGCGAGGGAAACTCCGAGGGCGATAATTCGTCCTTTGCCCGAGTAGCAGCCGGCCGAGGACGAGGCTGAAGCAGAAGCAGCGAGGAGCCAGCGTCACATCAAGAAGACGAAGGCTGCGCAGGTGCGGACTACTTCGGAGGTCGAGCAGGACGAGGAGGAAGAAGACGCCGAGCCGCTGGGTGGCGGAAGAGGCGGACAGCCGAAACACCCGAGCAGGGGACATCCCAGGCCCTTCTCCTGCCTCGTCTGGGGGCTGCTCTCAAGATGGCGGCCGATCTTGGGCTTGTAGTGCTGAGCTTGGCGTCGGAGAGCTCAGATGGGGAGCAGGCGAGTGTGCCAGCGCCCCAAGGCCCCATCGAGGGGCGTTTTGAAGAAGTGGCCCCTGCGGGGGTCTCTAGTACTGGAGGAGTCGGTTGCGACAACATTGCGTCCGAAGTCGCCGCACCGAGGATTGATTCGGTGCCAGTCAATGAGGAGATGGCGGCTCCTGTGACGCGATCCGCCACACTCGGGGGAAGAGGTGGTTCCCACACCGGGAGTCACCGAGGAGACTGCTCCAGCCGCGGGGATGGTCCTGCCCCCCATGCCCCCCACCGAAGTGGCTGCGGAAGTAGAGGAACACGCGCCTGCCGGGGTGTTCTCTGGTGCTGAAGGAGCGACCATACTTGAGGAGGCAGGTCGCGGGGAGGTTGCTGATGCTGCCGAGCCCGCTAGGAGGGCGAAAATCTCCAATGAGCGAGCAGACGTCACTGAGGAGGTCATCAGTTCGGGGGAGGACCGGAGACCTCTCTCCGCAGTACTGAAGGGGAAGTCGTCCGATCTCCCCTCGCAGGCGATGCTGGAAGCTACGTTGGGAAGGCTTGGGAGCGATGCTTCAAGGGTTCTGCCCTCGTGCCCGTCCGCATCCTACCTGGATAGGATGGCGCGGTGTCAAGACCTGAGCCCGGAAAGACCCCCGAGAACCTCAGTGCGGCTTATTACCCAGGCACCTCTCCGAACATGATGAAGACGATGGCATCGACGTGGAGTGTTGGTGGACGACATCACGAGCTCGATGGTCCTTTTGAAAAAGCTCGCCTTGCGTGCCCATGATCAAAAGCAGATGTGGGAGGCAGAAACGGCCTTCTGCGACAATCTGGTCACCAAGCACCAAGCTCGCGAGGCCGAACTGCTAAAGGAGGTGAAAAGCCTCCAAGATGGCCTCCAAGCGTCGGAGATCCACCTAACTGCCGCCCGAGCCGAAAAGGAGGCGATCGCGAAGGTGTTAGCTGAAGCCAGGGCTCAAGGAGTGGCAG
>CM024761.1:1262164-1365002 GCA_014218235.1 Colocasia esculenta
ACAAAATTTTTATGAAATAAGAAGTAAGTTAGGGGTGTCAATTGGGCCGGGCCGGCCAGGAAGCCCGGCCGGTTTTAACCGGGTTTGGGCCGAAAAAATGAGCCCGCTACAAATTTTTGGCCCGGCCCGGCCTGGAAAAAAATAGGGTCGGGCTTGGGCTTTGTGTGGCCCGGCCCGGTCGGCCCGTCCGGCCCGGAAAAAATAAAAATAAATATAATTTATATTAAATATAAATTTTATATTTAGAAAGAGAATTATATTTATTTTTTTCTATAATAAATCTACTCAAAAATATATTTTTTATAAATTAAATATTAATATAGATATAAGTAAAATGTATATTCTTTTTTAATAAATATATTATAGTAGATATATTAAAATTATATATTATATAAATAAAATAATAATTTTCTTATATTTTTCGGACTAGGCCGAGCTTTTTCTGAGCCCGAGCCGGACCACCCATATCGGGCCTACCCCCGGACTTGGGCCGGACCCGAACCGACTCTTGAAAAATCGGATCTGGCCGAGCCTAGCAAGGTCTGGGCCGGGCGGCCTATTGACACCCCTAAAATAAGCCTTTCCTGAGATACAATTATTATTAAAAAAAGTTATTTACCCCGCCGACTCCCCCTGCAGGCTGCAGCGCCACCTCTTCTTTTGCTTTTCGCTTCTGAGAGCAGGGGCGACTGCTTCCTCCCTCTCCTCGTTTTGTGGTGGCCTCCTCCGAGGATCTTTCTTCCTCCAATTTCTCTTCCAGATCGGTTTCGCTTTTGGGTATGTGTCTATCTTTCTAATTTCTCTCGTCGTTATTTTCTTCCCTTGTCTTTGGTGGCAAATTTTTTATTTTTGATCTACAAATAAATTGAGATCTTCACACCAGATCAGATCAGATTTAAATCTCACTCAAACTATGGTTCGCCGTACCACGGCCGTGTACGGTCGAATCGCACCGTGTCTGGGCGCGGGCGCGGGCGGCGCCCAGACACGGTTAGGTCGCCTAACCAGGGTGACCCGGTGTGTGCCGCCGCGGCACGCGGCTCGGTACGGTCCAGTTTGGACCGATCTGGTGGACCGCGTCGATTTTTATTTTATTTTCTCTCTCACACTTGGTGTATTAAGGAGTCTAAATGATATCTAATTGAGATGAAAATTTAAACATAAGTTAATTAAGAGATGATAAAAATTATAATAATTATAGTTTAATTTTTTAAATCAATTTTTCGTCAAGTAAAAATTGTCCAAAAAATCATTAGATCGACTTAATCTCAACATCTAAAGGATTTAAATGATGTCTAATTGAGATGAAATTTCAAACATAAGCTAATTAATAGATGATACAAATTATAATAATTTTAGTTTAATTTTTTAAATTAATTTTTTGTCAAGTAAAAATTGTCCCAAAAATTATTAAGTTGATTTAATCTCAACATCTATGCATCAATAACTCATGATATTTATATTTTTAGAATTAGTATATTTTTCTAGTAATTATGATCACTTCAGATTTGACTTCATTTTCGGAACCAAATGTCGTCCCGTTAAAGTGCACAGAGGGTTCGCCGTATCGCGACAAACCTTGTGTGCACTGAAGGGGTCTAAATAGTGTCTAATTGAGATGAAATTTTACACATAAGCTAATTAAGAGATGATACAAAGTATAAAAATTTTAGTTTAATTTTTTAAATTAATTTTTGTCAATAAAAATTATCTTAAAAATCATTAGGTCGACTTAATCTCAACATCTATACATCAATAATTCTTGATATTTTATATTTTTAGAATCAGTATATTTTTCTAATAATTATGATAATTTCAGATTTGACTTTATTTTTAGAACTAAATGTCGTCATGTTGAAGTGCACACATGGTTCGTCATACCGCAGCAAATCTTGTGTGCACTTAAGGGGTCTAAATTGTATCTAATCGAGATATAATTTTAAACATAAACTAATTAAGAGATGATACAAATTATAGTAATTATAATTTAAAATTTTAAATTAATTTTTGTCAAGTAAATATTGTCTAAAAAATTATTATATCGACTTAATCTCTACATTTAAGGATCTAAATAGTGTCTACTTGACATAAAATTTCAAAAATAAGCTAATTAAAAGATGATACAAATTATAGTAATTTTAGTTTAATTTTTTAAATTTTTTTTTTGTCAAGTAAAAATTATCCCAAAAATATTAGGTCTACTTAATCTCAACATCTGTGCATCAATAACTCATGATATTATATTTTTAGAATCAATATATTTGTCTAGTAATTATGATGACTTCGGATTTGACTTTATTTTTAGAATCAAATGTCGTCCTGTTGAAGTGCACAGAGGATTCGCCGTACTGCGGCAAACCCTGTGTGCACTTAAGGGGTCTAAATGGTGTCTAATTGAGATGAAATTTTAAACATAAACTAATTAAGAGATGATACAAATTATAATAATTATAGTTTAATTTTTTTATTAAGTAAAAATTATCCCAAAAATAGTAGGTCGACTTAATCTCAACATCTATGTATCAATAATTCTTGATATTTTATATTTAAAATTAGTATATTTTTTTTATGAAAGTTATATCTCCTACTACGAGAGTTTTGTGAACATAAATGCTCAACATGATGATGAAGATTAGGTAAGAACTTGTTAAATGTTCTTAGTTACACGTTAAAGAAGATGATATTAATTTATAATTTTTCATGCATATGGCCAAGGGAATAGTTAGAAAAGAAAGCTGAATTTTTCAAAGAAAAATGATGAATGTGAGGACGGCGATATGAGTATTATTTTTGACTTGTAAGAGTTAATGATTATATCATTAATATTAGATGAACACTAAATGATTGTGTTATGATTTTGGTATGATTATATGTATGTTAGATGAATATTAAATGATTGTGGTGAGTTGACTTAAATGACTAAATAAAATATTTATATTTTTCAACCTTTTTATGTGATGTTTTTATATTTTACTTTTTTTTTTAATTTACTCATTTTAAATATTAATCATTTGATAAAATTAAAAAAAAAAAAATCAAACAAACCATTTTACGGTGGACATCTCGTTCACCTAAATACCTTGTGACTAACTGAAGGAGGTAATATATATAGACATATGTGAATATCGAATAAAGTAGCCTAAAAGAAATTTTTTAGTGTCTTATCTTGGTAATTAAATATTTAAAGTGTGCTACGTTAGAGAAAGAAGGAAAGAAAAAAACCCATATGTTGGTGCGGCATGTAAAAGACTCAATACGAATGCTGACGGGGCACATGTTTGGGCTTCACAACGATGCTTCAGAGTAAACAAGTCCACTGGCCTTGTTGAATGGAGTGGGGTAAGTCTGGACGATCCATCGATTACTACTCTCTTACGGCCCATTCTATATTGGGCCCTGAGGCGGCCCTCTTTCTGGACTCTTAAAAGTTAAAACCACTGCGTGGGGGTGGGCCTGTTGGCGTAACCGGTGGCGCTGGCCGTTGGATACGAAAAGTTTGCTGACGGTTGCAGTGGGTGGCTATGGCTACAGTTTCTTTGTAACACCGTTTTTTATAACGCCATATATATACAACTAACACTCCTCTGCTCCCCTTTCTTTAGGATGTTATTTTATTTCTTCCTTTTTTTTCTCTCTCTCCAAATAAAAACATCAGCCTTTAAATTCTTTTAGGAGAGAGAGAGAGAGAGAATGGAGAGGTGAGGAGGGCGTTAGAAAATCACAACATCCCTACAGATTGTTTTCTTGTGATCTATCTTAATTTTATTGCAAGATGTTATTGTATTTGTAAATGTAGTTGTTACATTTGTTGCGTGTGTACTAGTACATCGATTGTCGCACCCCTTCAGTAAGACACGAATATTTTTTCGCCCGACGATCAAAACAGCTTGCAATGTTCCAATTCGGAATCGACACATCGACTCGGCCGACACAAGGTCGGAATCAGAAATTTCTGATTTGGCGCTCAAATTCCTCTCTAAGAGTGTGGTCGCAGGCTCCCGATGCAATCCATATGGACACCCCTTTGCACAAACGGCGTAACTTTTTATTCGGTTATTGGAATCGCTTATAAGATCTCAATTCAGAATTGGCACTCAGAGCGCTCGTCGCCCCTTATTGCCTTTGACGATAAGACATCGTTTCCGAGTCAAAAATCCTTTAGCCGACGATGTCCCACTTTCTAAGATTTTCTAGCGGTAACGTTTTCCTCGATTATGCGAATCACTGGTGGGGCCGCAACACAGAGTCGACCTATCACGACGATCGAAAGTTGTGGTCATCTCGGCGCGAGAGCTCCTCCCCAGGTCGTAAATATGAGTGCACGAATATCGTCGATATATTCACCCCTTCCAGATTATTCTCACACCTTTAGTGAAAAACTGGACATAACTTTCTGCCCAGGTATCGAAATCACTTATGTGACCACAATTCGGAATCGGCACTTCGAGACGGTCGATAGGACACTGGTTTCGTAGAATTCCATTTCGAGGCCAAAATTTCACCAAGGAGTGTGTGTATTAGTACATCGATTGTCCACCCCTTTGATAAGACAAAGTTATTTCTTCACCTAGCGATCAGAACTGCCCGCGAGCCCCCAATTCGTAATATGTATTCGATCCGGTCGGCACAAGGTCAGATTCGAAGATTTCTGGTCCGGCGCCCAAATTCCTCTCCGGAGCATAGTCGCAGGCTCCCGATGCGATAGCATACGAACACCCCTTCGTTCAAACATGCATAACTTTTCGCTTGGTTATCAGAATCGCTTATAAGACCTCAATTCAGAATGGGCACTCAAAGGCGTTCGTCGCCCCTTATTGCATTTGACGATAAGACGTCATTTCCAAGTAAAAAATCCTTCATTTTGCACTATAAAATTACGATTCCAACCGACGATCTTCTGATGAGAATCCTCTCTAGATGGGGAATCCAAAACCTAGTTGTTCATGCCAAACGATACCACGAGATCCACCTTGATTGGGCGGCCATGGGTGCACTTGTAGAACTATGGCATCCACAAACCCACACCTTCCTCTTCAAGACCTTCGAAGCCACCATCTTATTGAAGAAGTTGAATTATTATTAGCCTTAAAGTGGATGAGAAGAGGTGACAAGGATGAGATGGCGGTCGGCATTCTCTTCAGAAGAGATCATGCATTTGTAGATATCTTCGTCTTTCGGATGCCCCAATTCGGAATTTGACATTTTGACCCGGTTGGCACAAGGTCGGATTCAGAGATTTCCGGTCCGATGCCCAAATTCCTCTCCAGGAGCGTGGTCGCAGGCTCCCGATGCGATCGCATATGGACACCATTTCGCTCAAACGGCATAACTTTCTGCTCGATTATCGGAATCGCTTATAAGACTCTATTTCGGAATTGACACTCAGAGGCGCTCGTCGCCCATTATTTCCTTAGGCAATAAGACGTCATTTTGAGTCGAAAATTATTTGTTTCACACTCCACAACTACGATTTCAGCTGACGATCTCCTCATTTGCAAGGTTTTCTAGCAGTAACGTTTCCCTTGATTATACAAATCACAAATGGGGCCGAAACATAGAGTCGGCTTCTCACAACAATCGGATGTTGTGCTCATCTCGGCGCGAGAACTCCTCCCCAGGTCGTAAATATGGGTGCATGAACATCGCCAATATATTGACCCCTTCCAGATTATTCTCACCCCTTTAGTGAAAAGAACTAGTCATAAATTTCCGCCCGGGTATCGGAATCGCATATGTGACAACAATTCGGAATCGGAACTCCGAAACGGTCGACACGACACTGATTTCGCAAAATTCCGTTCCGAAGTCAAAATTCTACCACGGAGCGTGTTACTAGTACACTGATTGTCACACACCTTCGGTAAGACGCAGATGTTTCTTCACCTGACGATTGAAACAGCCCGCGAGGCCCCAACGGGTATTTTCTGCTTGATTATCGGAATCGCTTATAAGATCCTAATTCGGAATCGGCACTCAGAGACGCTTATTGCCGTTTATAACCTTTTGCTATAAGACATCGTTTCTGGGTCAAAAATCTTTCGTTTCGCACTCCAAAATTGTGATTCTAGTTGATGATCTCCGCATTTGTAAGCTTTTCTAGCAGTAACATTTTCCTCGATTACGTGAATCACTGGTGGGGCCGCAACATAGAGTCGGTCTATCACGACGATCAGAAGTTGTGCTTATCTTGGCGTGAGAACTCCTCTCTAGGTCGAAAATATGGGTGCACGAACAACGCCGATATATTCACACCATTCAGATTATTTTCATCCCTTCAGTGAAAAGAACCAGGCATAACTTTTTGTTTGGGTATCGGAATCGCATATGTGACCACAATTCAAAATTGGCACTCTGAGATAGTCGACAGAGCGCTGGTTTTGCGGAATTTTGTTCCGAGGCCAAAATTCTACCGCGAAGCGTGTGTACTAGTACACCGATCGTCGTACCCTTCGGTAAGACACATATATTTCTTCGCTCGACGATCGAAACAGCCTGTGAGGCCCCAATTTGGAGTTGACACTTCGACCCAGTCGTCACAATGTCAGATTTGGAGATTTCCGATCCGACGTCCAAATTCCTCTACGGGAGCGTGGTCGCAGACTCCCGATGAGATCGTATATGAACACCTCTTCGCTCAAACGGGCATAAATTTTTGCTCGGTCATGGGAATCGCTTATAAGACCCTAATTCGGAATCGACACTCAGAGACGCTCGTCGCCCTTTATTGCCTTTGGCTAAATGACATCTTTTCTGGGTCGAAAATCCTTCATACTCTAAAATTGTGATTCCAACTAACGATCTCCCCGTTTGCAAGGTTTTCTAGTAGTAACTTTTTCTCGATTATGCGAATCACTTGTGGGGCCACAACACAGAGTTGGCTTTTCACGACGATCGTAAGTTGAGGTCATCTCGGTGCGAGAACTCCTCCCTAGGTTGTAAATATGGATGCACGAACATCACTGATATATTCACCCCTTATTATTCTCCCCCGTTCAGTGGAAAGAACTAGACATAACTTTCTATCTGGGTATTAGAATCGCATATGTGACCACAATTCAGAATCTACATTTCGAGACGGTCGACATAGCGCTGGTTTCGTGGTATTCTATTTCAAGGCCGAAATTTTACCGCGGAACGTGTGTACTAGTACACCAATTGTCGCACCCCTTCAGTAAGATGCAGATATTTCTTCGCTCGACGATCGAAACAGCCCGCGAGGACCCAATTCGGTATCGACACTTCGACCCGATCGGCACAAGGTCAGATTCAGAGATTTTCGGTCAAGCGCCCAAATTTCTATCCGGAGCGTGGTCACAGGCTCCTGATGCGATTGCATATGGACACTCCTTTGCTCAAATGAACATAAATTTTTGCTCAGTTATCAGAATCATTTATAAGACTCCAATTCATCACATAAAATATTATATATATGAGTAGACATGGTGGCCAGTGTGCAAACAGCAATAGTGCAATGGTTCTTATAACCATTGTTCGTCGTTATCCATACATCGTCCGTCCTATCCACAAACTTGTATAACATCTTACGTGGCGCTTGAGAGTTGTCATTGGACTGTGCAAGTGACACAATTTAGTTACGTAAATATATTATTCTTTTACAAGAATTTTCTTATAATACAAATCCGTTTTTCCTATCTTCTTACACCTAATTTCGTAAGGGGAAAATGGAGAGAGAGAGAGAGAGAGAGGAAAAAAAAAAAGAGTGTGTGTATGTGTGTGTGTGTGTAACGTTGTCGTCACGTGAGAACGTCTCGGGGGGCAGCCGGCCGGTGGTAAACAAAAATCTGCCTGGAAAGCAACCCATCAGTCTGTATTCCAGGGGGCCGGGAGGACGACCACCGTGGGCGAAGCAAAACCATCAACACTCTTCCCTTCCTTGTGCACCTAACGCTACTGACACTGTACTCGGCACAGTGTCCCTCCCATCCCATACCACTATAAATATCTCACCACCTCTTCTTCGATCTCACCAGCTGCTCATCTCCCTTCCCCTGCTCAAGAACAACACGAGTTTGGTTTCATCGGCACCATACTTTTTCCTCCCCTTCTTCTTCCTCCTTGTCGTCGTCTCTTCTATCAGCTGCTGCAGGCAGAATGTCGTCGGTCACCCGTGCTTCTCTGGAGCAGAAGCTGGCCATGGCCAAGAGATGTTCTCACGGTAAACACTAATTAATCTGATCCCCGCTGCCCTGCTCCATTCCCATTCCCTCTTGGTCTGTATGTGCATTAATAGTAGTCAGGCATTTCGGATTTAATTTGTGAGTGTGTGTGGTGGCATGCAGAGGGTGTTGTTGCAGGAGCCAAGGCTGCTGTAGTCGCTACCGTTGCCTCTGCTGTTCCAACTGTGAGTATCCATCGATCTCCTCCCCTGCGTTTCTTAGGATGATGACATGAAGATTTTGCAGAGACTACCACATCTAGTTTCATGGACTTCACCCCACCGCCCGACTCAATATTTATTGTTAATAACCGACCGGTAACATCGATCCATGTATGGCGCAGCTGGCGAGCGTAAGGATGCTTCCGTGGGCGAGAGCCAACCTTAACCCCACTGCTCAAGCCCTTATCATCTCCACAGGTCGGTATTTGCATATCTCATACATATTAATACATGATTATTAGACAGTACTCTTGCCTGTTTAGGATCGGATTTAATTTGCTACACCCCGGCCGTATGCATATATCTAGTGTTATTGATCATTTGCCCCTCTTAATATTACAGCGTTACGAGCATGTAATTATATATGACGGTGTTCCATATACCAAATTGAATTGATTTTTTCTTCTTTTTTTTTGCATCGGTAACTGCAACATGTGCAGCTGCTGGCCGCATACTTCATCGTGGCCGACAAGACGGTGCTGGCGTCGGCGAGGAGGAACTCTTTCAGAATGACGACAACATGCTCACCGGCGACTACCCTGACATCAGTGCTTGAGAGATCAATAATATGCAGCAGCCAGCAGCCGCTTTAATTAATACTAGATCTCTTCTTCTGCTTTCTGTCGACTCTATCTGTGAATAAAGATGTAAGCAATTAGTACTCTTGCCATGCTCAACTACCGCTAATCAGCGGTAATGTATATATATATGCTCCGACTGCTGTTATCATCATATGAAATCGTGAAAACGACCGAAAATTATGTTAAACATGTGAAAGCCTTTTGCAGCAAGTCTCGCTAATCTCAACACGCAAAGCATGGGCAGGAAATTGCACGAAATAATCAAATTATGGACAAGGAGATGGGACGTCACTTAAACCAGGGATTCCCGGTGCTGTCACCTGTCATATACAGCCAGCGGTAGCAGCTGGGAACCCACTTAACAAATTACGGGATATCAGGTGTTGCGAGTAACGTGTAGCGAGTAGCAACGGACGATAGAAATTTTATGAATTCAGTAAGATTATTTTCTTGATAAATTTTTTAATTTTTAATAAAAAAATATACTCATCAATAAAATTTTAATAAAATCTTAAGACTCTACTGATATATGTTACATCCGTCTATGATCATGTGCATCTATAATATTCCCCCATCAGTACTACTGAAGCTTAAGGAAGGTCGCTTCAAAGACTTAAAATAAATCTCATAAATAAAAAATTAATTGATAATTCTTTCTATTTATTTATCTAATCAGATTCTCTCTCTCTAGATCTCTCTCTCTCTCTTCTCTCTCTCTCTCTCTCCTCTCTCTTTTTCTTGTCTTTGAAATGGTCACGTCCGTTCGAGTGATATTATGACTCACATCGGAAGTCTATTCAGGAGAGAGCTCACGCGAATTGCTCTGCTTTTGGTTTCTATCTCTCTCTCTCTCTCTCTTCTTTTCAGCAAGAGTTTGTAGTGGTTTTTTTGTGTGTTTGTTTGACGCCATAATTTACTGTGTATTTTTGCGCTGTCATCTCGCTTGAGTCGTTTACACTGTGTAAGGGTGAAATGCTTTTTTAAAAAATGACATCATACTTCGAGTCTGAATTTGATCCATCTAAACTTTGATTCTTTTTTTACTATTTATTGATCCGATCTGGTACAAATCTCTTCACTGTACATTCGTGGAGTTATACTAGTTAATTCCAAACGCGTGCGCTTCATTCAAAGCCGAATTAAGCATGTGAATTACACTTGAAGGATGGTTAAATTTTAGAGAAAAAACAAAGAGAGGGGGGGAGAGAGGAGAGAGAAACAAACCTTTAGGATGGATGTCACCTCAGCTGGCCCCTATCATATAGACTTAGAGGGAGTATGCATGCACTTATAACTAGCATGCATGATTTCGGTTGTCAAATTAACTAGTCCTGTATCGAGGCGGCAACCCGGCCGGCCGGGGTAATCGTTCAAATAAGCTTATCTGACCAAACACCATACCTATAGGTGTAGATCTTTCCCATGATTGCCGAAATTGTGAATCAGTACTATGCATGTTGTACATATATGTATGTCCGCCTTATGGTGCATACATGTATCTTCTGTTCTATACAGAAATATCAGCATATATATATACATACGGCGCCGTGAACCCAATTGCTCCACTTGGACGTTTTCTTCGTACGGGTTCATTATTTTTATGTTGTGTTCCCCAAAGCTGCAGGGTGATCATATGCAGTTTTCTTTACCTTTCTTTATTTTCATCTTTATGAGCTCTATTACCGAAAAATCTGCGGCTAATCATCATATTTTTATGATCTCTTTTCATTACCAAAATTTACAGTCAAATGACTCGTCACAATATTTTATAAATTTATACTTCAATATTCTAAAGTTTAACTTACCACTAAATTGATTTGGATGAGAATATGTTTATTCGGCACCTACACCGTTAGTCCATAGTTAACCGTTGTCTAAAGAATAATGTCCGGTGATACAACGCGTTTAATGTTTCATTTGCACAAGTAATTGGAAGCTTGATGTATTCTATGCTATGTATCAGACCTGCAGACATAGCATATGATGAATTTAGTCAGCAGATACTGAAGTAATCCTAGTCTAGCATATTGAGAAGTTGTTAAGATGATATGAAATATCTAAAAGGTACTTTGCACCATAAACTAGTTTATTAAGCTGATATACTTGAGATAGTAGGGTACTCCGATGCTGACTTTGGAGGTGACAAAGATGACGAAAAATCCACTTCGGGACACTTGTTCATCTTGGTGGTGTGTTGTTTTTTGGATAGCAAGAAATAAAGTTGTGTTGTAAGATACATAAAGAAGTTGAGTACATAACTGTTAGCATAGCTACTATTCACGCAATCTGGATAAGACGATTTCTTAGATATATTATCTCAATTTGTAGAAAGACTAATTAAGATGTACTGTGATATCAGATAGCATAATTCTGATCAACAGTGGAGTGCATAGCTACTATTCCCACAGCAATTTGCATATAACTTGTGGGTTTCTTTCTTCTCTATCTATAACAGATCCTCAAACTTAATACTAATAATTCACACGTACCGCTTAATTGGCAACCATGTTTCAACAATTGGCATGGATAGATGATAATTTACTCCCTCTCTCTCTCTCCCCCCGTTGTCGTTAGTGCATGCATACTGCAACTTTTCTTACTCCAATTAATATAGTGATCAGTACATGCATGCCCACTATATATATATATATATATATATATATATATATATATATGTCGACGTTTTCCTCGTACAAATTATACCAATTACCAATATCCACCGACAGCCAACCAATGTTTAAGTGGATCATGCGTCAATGTTTACTACTCGCTTTACTTGAGTAAAGGGAGAAAGCGAAGGTGGTTGATAGCATCAGCTGTTATTTATGATTATGAAACATCTTGTGGGTGAAATAGCTACATTTTCTGACTAATTAATTTAATTTCTATGACTGGTTTAAATGAGATTTGAAACAAGATAGTCGTCACAGTCTGCGATTCGCGCCTGGTTTTGAAATTCTGCGGACAGGACGTCTGTCTCCTCCAGAGAGAAACTGTATTGTCCTCACCAACCCGATCAATATATGGACCAAGATTTGTCACGCCACATGTATTTGTAACAGAACAGTCGTATTGTTGTATCGCGTTAGAAGTTTTGATGAATTTTTGACACGGTCTGATTTGATCTAACCTACTTTGTTCTTTATATATTATAATATTTTAATTTTTTTATAATAAAATTATCGAGATAAAAGTTTGAATGCGGTATGTTTCGATCTGTATATTATACCAGGATAAATTTGACATGGCCAGTCACCCCACATAGCAAACCTTGATAAAAAATGATTATTCTTAAGAATTTTTACTAAAATAACCCTATTTTATAAAATAGTTAATCAAATATACCTCAATAAAAAATATTTATCTAAATATACCGGAGAAGTTATGTCCAGTTCTTTCGTAGAAGGGGTAGGAATAATTCGAAAGTGGTGACTATATCGACGATGTTTATGCACTCATATCTACGATCTGATGAGACGTTTTGTGCCGAGTTGAGCACAACTTCCGATCGCCGTGACAGGCAGACACGGAGTGGCTGCCCCGCCGAGATTTACTAGATCGGGGAGATGTTCTGCGAGATAACCTTAGAAACGGGTGATCGTCGCCAGAATCGTTATTTTGGAGTGCGTAATGAAGTTTTTTCGACCTCGAAATGACATCTTATTGCCTGAGGCCATAAGGGGGCGACGAGCGTCTCTAAGTGCCAATTCCAAATTGAGGTCTTATAAGCGATTTCGATAAACGAGCGGAAAGTTATATCCGTTTGAGTGAAGGGGTGTCTGTATGCGACCGCATCGGCAGCCCGCGACCACGCTCCTGGAGAGGAATTTGAGCGTCGGACCGGAAATCTCCGAATCTAACTTTGTGACGACTGGGTAGAAGTGTCGATTCCGAATTGGCAACTCGCGGGCGGTTCCGATCGCCGAGCAACAAATATCTGCATCTTACCCAACGGTACGACAATCGGTGTACTAGTACACAAATCTAGGTGGATTTAGGCCCCAGCACGAAATTCAGCGAAACTAGTATCCTGTCGACCGTCTCAGAGTGCCGATTCTGAATTATGCTCATATAAGTGATTCCACACCCCGAGCGAAAAGTTATGCACAGTTTTTTTTTTCGCAAATGGGTGGAAAAAATCGGGAAGGGGTGACTATATCAGCGATGTTTGTGCACCCATATCTATGACTTGGGGAGGATTTCTCACTCCGAGTTGAACACAACTTCCGATCGCCGTGACAGGCCGACTCCGAATGGCTGCCCCGCCCAGGATTCATGAGATCGAGGGAGACGTTACTGCGAGATAACCTTGGAAACGAGGCGATCGTCGACCGGAATCACAATTTTGAGTGCGAAACGAAGTTTTTTCGACCCCGAAATAACATCTTATCGCTTAAGCGATAAGAGAACGATGAGCGTCTCTGAGTGCCGATTCCGAATTGGGGTCTTATAAGCGATTTTGATAATCGAGCGGAAAGTTATGCCCATTTGAGCGAACGGGTGTCCGCATGCGACCGCATCGACAGCCCGCGACCACTCTCCTGGAGAGGAATTTGGGCACCGGATCGGAAATCTCCGAATCCGACTTGTGACAACCGGGTCGAAGTGTCGATTTCGAATTGGTGACTCGCGGGCGGTTCTGATCACCGCGCGAACAAATATCTGCATCTTGGTACGACAATCGGTGTACTAGTACACACGATCCACAGTGAAATTTTGGCCCCGACACGAAATTTAGCGAAACCAGCATCCTGTCGACCGTCTCGGAGTGCCGATTCTGAATTGTGCTCACATAATCGATTCCGACACCCGGGTAGAAAGTTATGCCATGTTCTTTCGCAGAAGGGGTGAGAATAATCTGGAAGGGGTGACTATATTAGCGATGTTTGTGCACCCATATCAATGACCTGGGGAGGATTTCTCGAACCGAGTTGAACACAACTTCCGATCTCCGTGATAGGCTGACTCTGAATGGCTGCCTCGCCCGGGATTCACGAGATCGAGGGAGACGTTACTGCGAGATAACCTTGGAAATGGGGCGATCGTCGACTGTAATCACAATTTTGGAGTGCAAAATAAAGTTTTTTCGACCCCGAAATGACATCTTATTGCCTAAGTGATAGAGGGCGATGAGCGTCTCTGAGTGCCGATTCCGAATTGGGGTCTTATAAGCAATTCTAATAACTGAGCGGGAAGTTATGCCTATTTGAGCGAAGGGGTGTCCGTATGCGACCGCATCGGCAGCCCGCGACCACGCTTCCGGAGAGGAATTTGCGCGCGGGACTGGAAATCTCCGAATCTGACTTTGTGACGACCGGGGTGAAGTGCCGATTTCGAATTGGCGACTCGCGGGCGGTTTCAATCGCCGTACGAACAAAAATACGTGTCTTACCCAAGGGGTACGACAATGGGTGTACTAGTACATACAATCCGCGGTTGAATTTCAGCCCAGGCACGGAATTCAGCGAAACTAGTGTCTGTCTCGGAGTGTCGATTCTGAATTGTCTCACATAAATGATTCCGATACTTGGACGGAAAGTTATACTCAGTTCTTTCGCAGAAGGGGTAGGAATAATCGAAAAGGGGTGACTATATCGGCGATGTTGTGCACCCATATCTACGACCTAGGGAGGATTTCTCGTGCCGAATTGAACACAACCTCCGATCGCCGTGACAGGCCGACTCCGAGTGGCTGCCCTGCTCGAGATTCACAAGATTGAGGGAGATATTACTGCGAGATAACCTTGGAATTGGGAGATCGTTGGCCGAAATCGCAATTTTGGAGTGCGAAACAAGGTTTTTTCGACCCCAAAGAGACATCTTATCACCTGAGGCAATAAGGGGGCGACAAGCATCTCTGAGTGCCGATTCTGATTGGGGTCTTATATGCGATTCTGATAACCGAGCAGAAAGTTATGCCCGTTTGAGCGAAGGGGTGTCCGTATGTGACCGCATCGGCAGCCCGCGACCACGCTCCCAGAGAGGAATTTGAGCGCCAGACCGGAAATCTCTGAATCCGACCTTATGACGACCGAGTCGAAGTGCCGATTTCGAATTGGCGACTCACGGGCGGTTTTGATCGCCGCGCGAACAATATCCGAGTCTTACACAAGGGGTACGACAATCGGTGTACTAGTACACACGATCAGCAGTGGAATTTCAGCCCCGACACCGAATTTAGTGAAACTAGGGTCCTGTTGACCGTCTCGGAGTGCCGATTCCGATACTCGAGCAGAAAGTTATGCCCAGTTCTTTCGCGGAAGGGGTGGGAATAATCCGGAAGGGGTGACTATATCGGCGATGTTGTGCACCCATATCTACGACCTAGGGAGAATTTCTCGCACCGAGTTGAACACAACTTCCGATCGCCGTGGTAGGCCGACTCCGAGTGGCTGCCCCGCCCGAGATTCATAAGATTGAGGGAGACGTTATTACGAGATAACCTTGGAAATAGGGCAATCGTCGGTCGGAATCGCAATTTTGGAGTGCGAAACGAAGGTTTTTCGACTTCGAAACGACGTCTTATCGATTGAGGCAATAATTGGGCGACGAGCGTCTTGAGTGTCGATTCCGAATTGGGGTCTTATAAGCGATTCCAATAACCGAGCGGAAAGTTATGTCCGTTTGAGCGAAGGGGTGTTTGTATGTGACCGGATCGACAGCCCGCGACCACGTTCCCGGAGAGGAATTTGGGCGCTAGACCGGCATCTCCGAATTCGACCTTGTGACGACTGGTTCGAAGTGTCGATTCCAAATTAGGGACTCGCTGGTGGTTTCGATCACCGCGCGAACAAATATCTGCGTCTTACCCAAGGGATACGACAATCAGTGTACTAGTACACACGATCGGCGGTGAAATTTTGGCCCCGACACAGAATTCAGTGAAACCAGCGTCCTGTCGACCGTCTCGGAGTGACGATTCCGAATGTGCTCACATAAGCGATTCTGATACCCGGGTGGAAAGTTATGTCCAGTTCTTTCGCAGAAGGGGTGGGAATAATCCAGAAGGGGTAACTATATCAGCGATGTTGGTGCACCCATATCTACGACCTGGGGAGGATTTCTCGCGCTGAGCTGAACACAACTTCCGATCGTCGTGACAAGCCAACTGCGAATGGCTGTCCCGCCCGAGATTCACGAGATCGAGGGAGACGTTACTGCGAGGTAACCTTGGAAACGGGGCGATCGTCAGCCGGAATCACAATTTTGGAGTGCGAAATAAAGTTTTTTCGACCCCAAAATGACATCTTATTGCTTGAGGCAATAAGGGTGCGACGAGCGTCTCTGAGTGCCGATTCTGAATTGGGGTCTTATAAGTGATTTCGATAATCGAGCGGAAAGTTATGCCTGTTTGAGCGAAGGGGTGTCCATATGCGACCACATCGGTAGCCCGTGACCACGCTCCCAGAGAGGAATTTGGGCGCCGAACAGGAAATCTCTGAATCTGACCTTATGATGACTGGGTCGAAGTGTCGATTCTGAATGGGGTCTCGTGGGCGGTTCTGATTACCGCGCGAATAAATATCTGCGTCTTACCCAAAGGGTACGACAATCAGTGTACTAGTAAACACGATCGGAAATGGAATTTCGGCCTCGGAATGGAATTCAGTGAGACCAGCGTCTTGTCGACCGTCTAGGAGTGCCGATTCCGAATTGTGCTCACATAAGTGATTCCGATACCCGGGCGGAAGTTATGCCCAGTTCTTTCGCAGAAGGGGTGGGAATAATCCAGAAGGGGTGACTATATCGACGATATTTGTGCACCCATATCTACGACCTGTGGATGAGTTCTCACGCCGAGTTGAACATAACTTCCAATCGCCATGACAGGCTGACTCTGAGTGGCTGCCCCGCCCAGGGTTCACGTGATCGAGGGAGACGTTATTGCGAGATAACCTTGGAAACATGGGGATCGTCAGCTGGAATCGCAATTTTGGAGTGTGAAATGATGGTTTTTCGACCTCAAAACAATATCTTATCGCCTGAGGCAATAAGGGAGCGACAATCGTCTCTGAGTGCCGATGCCGAATTGGGGTCTTATAAGCGATTCTGATAACCGAGCGAAAAGTTATGCCCGTTTGAGCGAAGGGGTGTCCGTATGCGACCGCATCGGCAGCCCGCGACAACGCTCCAGGAGAGGAATTTGGGCGCCGGACCAGAAATCTCTGAATACGACCTTGTGACTACCGGGTCGAAGTGCCGATTTTGAATTGGGGTCTCACGAGTGGTTCCGATCGCCGTGCGAACAAATATCTGCGTCTTACCCAAGGGGTACGATAATCGGTGTACTAGTAGACACGATCAGAAGTGGAATTTCGATCCGGCACGGAATTCAACGAAACCAGCGTCTTGTCGACCGTCTCGGAGTGCTAATTCCGAATTATGCTCACATAAGCGATTCCGATACCCAGACGAAACGTTATCCACAATTCTTTTGCAGAAGGGGTGGAAATAATCTGGAAGGGGTGACTATATCGGCGATGTTTGTGCACCCATATCTATGATCTGGGGATGAGTTCTCGCGCCGAGTTGAGCACAACTTCCGATCTCTGTGACAGGCCGACTCCGAGTGGCTACCCCCCCGGGATTCATGTGATCGAGGAGACGTTACTACGAGATAACCTTGGAAACGAGGCGATCGTCGGCGGAATCGCAATTTTGGAGTGTGAAATGAAGGTTTTTCGACCCTGAAACGATGTCTTATCGCCTGCGGCAATAAGGGGGCGATGAACGTCTCTGAGTGCCAATTCTGAATTAGGGTCTTATAAGCAATTCAGATAACTAAGTGGAAAGTTATGCCCATTTGAGAGAAGAGGTGTCCGTATGCGACCGCATCAGCAGTCTGCGACCACGCTCCCACAGAGGAATTTGGGCGCCGAACTGGAAATCTCCGAATCCGACCTTGTGACGACCAGTTCGAAGTGCCGATTCCGAATTGGGGACTCGCGGGCAGTTCTGATCGCTACGTGAACAAATATCTCCGTCTTACCCAAGGGGTACGACAATCGGTATACTAGTACACACGATTGGCGGTGGAATTTCGGCCCCGAAACGGAATTCAGGGAAACCAGTGTCCTGTGAAACATCTCGAAGTACCGATTCCGAGTTGTGCTCTCATAAGCTATTCCGATACCCGAGTGGAAAGTTATGCCCAGTTCTTTCGCAGAAGGGGTGGAAATAATTCGGAAGCGGTGACTATATCGGCGATGTTTGTGCACCCATATCTACGACCTGGGGAGAGTTCTCGCACCGAGTTGAACACAACATCCAATTGCCGTGACAGGCCGACTCCGAGTGGCTACCTCCTGGGGTTCACGTGATCGTGGGAGACGTTACTGTGAGATAACCTTTGAAACATGGCGATTGTCAATCGGAATCGTAATTTTAGTGTACGAAACGGAGGTTTTTCGACCCCAAAAGAACGTCTTATTGTCTGAGGCAATAAGGGGGTGATGAGCGTTTCTGAGTGCGGATTCTGAATTGGGGTCTTATAAGTGATTCCGATAATTGAGCGAAATGTTATGCCCATTTGAGCGAAGGGGTGTCCGTATGCACATCAGTAGCCCGCGACCAGACCGGAAATCTCTGAATCTGACCCTGTGACGGCCGGGTCAAAGTGTCGATTCTGAATTAGGGACTTGCGGGCGGTTCCGATCGCCGTGCGAACAAATATCCGTGTCTTACCCAAGGGGTATGACAATTGGTGTACTAGTACACACGATCGGAAGTGGAATTTCGGCCCCGGCACGGAATTCAGCGAAATCAGAGTGCCGATTCTGAATTTTGCTCACATAAGCGATTCTGATGCCCGGGCGGACGGTTATGCCCAGTTCTTTCGCGGAAGGGGTTGGAATAATCCGGAAGGGATGACTATATTGGCGATGTTTGTGCACCCATATCTACGACCTGAGGAGGTGTTCTCGCACTGAGTTGAACACAACTTCTAATCGCCATGATTTGCCGACTCCAAGTGGCTGCCTCTGTAACACCCTCCTCCGACTGCACACACACATATACATATCACATAGTTCTTGATCGGAAGAGGGGTTACACTAACAAACTTCGTTATGGGCTGGCAAATATGTGTAGTGCCCAAGACTAGGAAACTATTCCACAAAGGCATTTTTGGAAGTATTATATCTCAACAAAGTAACTAAATATTAACACTCATTATTTACATAAAGCCAACTTTCTCTTCTAGACCTTTAATAGTACAACAAATCTCTAAAGAGTCATTAAAACTATGCTCTTCTACTTCTTCTTCTTCATCACCAGTAGAGTTGTGAATAATCTGTAGCTGAGTTTGCACTCTCCTTCAATCTGAAAGGGGGTGGAGGAAACAAAGGCATGAGTCGGAGGGACTCAGTAGGTGATAGTAAGCATAAGATAGGAACTTCAATTTTAGAACTAAGAAGTATTCAGAAGGTGCATATATGAATCAAACATATTTGCTCATGAACTTCATACTTAACATAAACATATAGCCCAAATTGGTTTCATAACGGGCTCAAACGAATCTCAGAACAAAAGACATATATGTCTTTCAAAATTTAGATCATAACTTGATTTTAGAACAAATTCGACAGGCATCATACTACTCTCAAGAGGTTACTATATAGACGTAAATACATCCTCAGTGCCTAGGCAATTTCAGCACCTTGGATCTTGTTCATTGCGCAAGAACGGGGTTAGTACCCACCATCGTCAGTCCATTGACTTGGATTTACCTACAAACTGTCGCCCACAGCTGATCACAAATGACTGGTGCTACCACAAGTGATCCTAAACCCTCTTTGAAGAGAGCACTGTCTTCAGATCAAAAGTTATATTTCATGAGCAGAATAGCGATAGAAATTCCAAAAGATAGTTTAATGATTGAGTAATCAAATCATCTTGGTCATAAAGTAGTTTAGAGTCCAAGAAATGAGATAAACAACTTGTGAGGTCAGTAACATAGTGAGTCTTCAAAAGATGGAATAAGAATTGGTGCTGAAAACATAACAGGGCAGCATCTGTCGACAGCTAGAAGGTAGCTGTCGACAGCTACTGGTTTCCAAAACCATGTATCTGGGATTCTGATAGTGGCTGTCGACAGGCAAGAATCATCTGTCGACATCTACTGATTTTGCAGAAGTTCTGGGTTCTGTGAACTTGAGGCCTGTCGACAGGTACTTCCTGTCTGTCGACAGCCGTTGGTTCCACTTCCAGAAATGGTGTAACTACAATTTTAAGGGACTTATCTATGAAACCAATGAACCTATACATGAATCATGTCAAATAGTAGGACCTATTTCTTGCCTTCACTATTGATTTACAGGTTGAGCAAGATGACATATGAGACTACAACCTACACATGTCGGCTAGAACTCAACATGACATGATATTAGGAGAATAACTCCTACAACAACAGCTATAAAGGAGAATTTCTACATGATAGTAACATAATACCTGAGGTATTTAAGGAGTCAAACGAAAGCTTGAAGGTACAAACATGTATACAAAAGATGTACACACTAATCCAAGATAGGTTGACAAGTTCAAAGGCTACATGTGTATAGTTATGAGCTTTCTAACGGGGTAGAAGATGAAGGTATGAAGAGAGGATAGGAACCTACTTAACTGGAAGAGAACAAAAGTTCTTCTTTTTCTTCTTCTTCAGTAGAGGTCAACAGTAGTAGTGTGAAAATAAGCAAGAAGATCACAGAAATAGCAGCTTCAGCAAGAGCCACGATAGCTTCAGTTGGAATAGTTTAGCTTCAACAGCAATAGCAGGAGCAGCTACGACAAGAAGAGTAGAAGTAGCTCCTATAGACTCAGCAGAAGTACACCAATTGCAAGGAGACTGGCAAGCCCAGCAGCAACTCGGCAGGGAAGGCTTGCACGATGGGTGTTGGGAAGCTTATATAAGCTCCCAGGTTCCCTTGCATGCTAGGCATGTCGGTCATGGATGTGTCACGGTGTAAACCCCTTAAACCATATCTAGACACATTTTACATGCAAAGCTTCCAAGGCTTACATCTAAGAGATGAACGTGTAAGCTTCTTCCCCACATGAAGTGGCTTACCCCACACCCAACAGGTAAGCAACTTAGCCTCAGTTTGGCAATGGGTTGGGGTTAGAGATAACTCCAACCCATGACTAAAGTTATGCAGGGTTAACTCACTTTTCATTTTGTTTTCTTGTGTGTTAACTCAATTTAACTACAGTGAGTTAACTCACTTTCTCTTTGATTGCTTTGGCAAGATAAAGTGAGTTAACCCACTGTTAATCCACTTTCATATCAAAAAGTGACTTAAAAAAGAAAGCAGCAATTAATGTTTTGTTGGGAAAAGAGAAAGTAGCAATTAATGTTCTGTATCGCCTGAGCAAAAAGGTAGAACTCAATAGGTTAACTTAAATCCACCTCCAGAGGTGGTTGGAAAATTGTGAGTTAACTCACATCTGACCCACTTTTAATCTAACCCACTTGAGTTAACTTTTTTTTTGTTACCAAACTGCATTTTGAGTTAACTCTGAGTTAACTTTGAGTTAACTTTATGTTAACTCGTTACCAAACTGAGGCTTAGTTCCCAGAAAAATCCTTACCGTAAATTACCCATATTCAGCTGCCCCAAAGATCCTTATGTAAACATATCCAAATGATGTCCATTTGAGTTGAAATTTCAACCATAAATGTGATGGTTTTACAATTTATGGTGATTTTAGTTTAATTTTTAGAGTTTATTTTCCACTGGGTGAAAAATCGCCCGAAAAATAGTTACGTCGGCTTAATCTTAAAATTTGTGCGTCAACAATTCTGGATATTTATATTTCTGATGTCACCACAATTTTCTAAGAATTATGGTGTTCTCAGATTTCATTTTTGTTATAGAATTCTGGTGTCGCCCTGTCGGAGTGCGCACCCCTGAGTACGTTACTAGAATAACATTTACCGATGTAAATAAATCCTAAATTAGAGTTAATTACATCTCATGATAGTGGTTATATTTAACAATCCAATTATTCATAGTTTTCTAGTAAATAGAATTTTCGGGGTGTTACAGCCTCGCGCGGGATTCACGTGATCGAGGGAGACGTTACTGCAAGATTGTCATGTCCTGAACATTACGCAGCGGATATTAATAATGCAGAATATACTTCGAGTCGATATCCCGAGACGTGAACAGTCGGCAAATAAGCCTCTAGCTAGCACGCACTAAGTGTATAACAACATACACTATCATAGGGCCCAAATATTGAACTCAACTAATCTTGTATTCAAATCTCAACTCATTGTATTCCAAATGGAAACTATTACAGGACTAAGACTCAATAAAGAGAAAAAGTACATTTATTCCTCACTTCCTACTACATGAATCTAACACTCAAGACTCATAGTTGGAACGCTCATCACTCGGACACATTCCCATCCTCGACTTGCTCTTCCCCTTGAATGTCATAATCACCTAGAATGGTCAAGAGTAGGGGATGAGCAAACTAGCCTAGTAGGATTTATATCTCAATGTGCGGACAATGATATAAGTGATTAACAGTTTAGAACTAGGTAAGCACAATGAATGTCATGATATGCATGTACGAATAAAACTCATTAAAATATGATACATGAAACAAGCTAGATAGAGTGATCATGATAGAACAAGATCGAGAAGGATATAACAAGATAGAACTAGCAATATATCACTTTGTACAAGCACGCAAGATTTCACTTGATGTCAATAGCTTTCAAGAACGCGAGATATCAATAATTGCATTAAATGCAGAATGGCCATATCACACAAGCAAGCAAGCACTCACGAGCACGATAATGTAAAACTAATTAGGCACGTAGACACTAATGTACACCAAGAAAGATCCATCAAGAATGTACACCAGGACACATGTAAGTGGTTATTATATCTATCATTCAACATGGCACGCACGACTCCTAGCGCAGATGCAACGTCAGTAATCATTATACCCCATGGTTAACAGTATATTTATGACTCTCCATCGTTGGGGCTAGACTGGAGCCCTTGGACACTCGCCGTGCCCGGTCAGCA
The DNA here is from genome assembly GCA_014218235.1 of Colocasia esculenta. Classification (NCBI taxonomy): domain Eukaryota; kingdom Viridiplantae; phylum Streptophyta; class Magnoliopsida; order Alismatales; family Araceae; genus Colocasia; species Colocasia esculenta. The sequence continues at coordinate 1,285,183 of CM024761.1, forward strand.
TCTCACTTAAATTTTAATGTAGATACCCACAGTCATCAATAATGGCCAATGAGAGTTTCAATAAGTAAGCATGTGTAATGTCATGTTCATGATGATGATGAGAACAAGTAATAAGTAATTAAACATGATTTCAGGTGATAAGGCGCCATTTCGGGGTCGAAAAACCTTCGTTTCACACTCCAAAATTGTCATTCCGGCCGACGATCGCCACGTTTTCAAGGTTATCTCACAGTAACGTCTCCCTTGATCACGTGAATCCCGGCGGGTCAGCCACTCGGAGTCGGCCTGTCTTGGCGATCGGAAGTTGTGTTCAATTCGGCACGAGAACTCCTCCCCAGGTCGTAGATATAGGTGCACAAACATCACCGATATAGTCACCCTTCCAGATTATTCCTACCCCTTCCGCGAAAGAACTGGGCATAACTTTCTCCCGGTATCGGAATCGCTTATGAGAGCATAATTCATAATCGGCACTCCGAGACAGTCGACATGATGCTGGTTTTGCTGAATTCCGTGCCGGGGCCGAATTCCACAACCGATCGTGTGTACTAGTACGCTGATTGTCGTACCCCTTGGGAAAGACGCGAATATTTGTTCACGTGGCGATCGGAACCGCCCGTGAGTCCCCAATTCAGAATAGGCACTTCGACCCGGTCGTCACAAGGTCAGATTCATAGATTTCTCGTCCGACACCCAAATTGCTTTCCGGGAGCGTGGTCGCAGGCTGCCGATGCGGTCGCATACGGACACCCCTTCACTCAAACGGGCATAACTTTCCGCTCGGTTATCGGAATCACTTATAAGACCCCTATTCGGAATTGGCACTTAGAGATGCTCGTTGCCCCCTTATCTCCTCAGACAATAAGATGTTGTTTCGGGGTCAAAAAATCTTCATTTTGCACTCTAAAATTACAATTTCGGCCAACGATCGCCCCGTTTCCAAGGTTATCTCATAGTAACGTCTCCCTCGATCACGTTAATCCCAGGCAGCCACTCGAAGTCGGCCTATCACGGCGATCGGAAGTTGTGTTCAACCCCATAAGGATTATTCCCACCCCTTCTGCGAAAGAATTGAGCATAACTTTCCGCTCGGGTATCGGAATCGCTTATGTAAGCACAATTCAGAATCGGCACTCCGAAACGGTCGACATGATGCTGGTTTCACTGAATTCTTTGTCGGGGCCAAAATTCCACCGCCGACCGTGTGTACTAGTACACCGATTGTCATACCCCTTGGGTAAGATGCGGATATTTGTTCGCGCGGTGATCGGAACCGCCCGCGAGTCCCCAATTCGGAATCGAAACTTCGACCCGGTCGTCACAAGGTCAGATTTGGAGATCTCCGGTCCGGCGCCCAAATTCATCTCCGGGAGCGTGGTCACGGCTGCCGATGCGATCGCATACGAACACCCCTTCGCTAAAATGAGCATAACTTTCCGCTCGGTTATCGGAATCGCTTTTAAGACCCCAATTCGGAATCGGCACTCAGAGACGCTCGTCATCCCCTTAATGTCTTAGGCGATAAGACTTCATTTTGGGGTCGAAAAACCTTCATTTCACACTCCAAAATTGCAATTCCGGCTGACGATCGCCCCGTTTCCAAGTTATCTCGCAGTAACGTCTCCCTCGATCACGTGAATTCCGGGTGGGCAGCCACTCAGAGTCAGTCTATCACGATGATCGGAAGTTGTGTTCAACTCGGCATGAGAACTCCTCCCCAGGTTGTAGATATGGGTCCACAAACATCTGCGATATAGTCACCCCTTCTGGATTATACCCACCCCCTTCCGTGAAAGAACTGAACATAACTTTCCGCCCGGATATCGGAATCGCTTATGAGAGCACAATTTGGAAACAACACTTCGAGACGGTCGATAGGACGCTGGTTTTGTTGAATTGCATGCTAGGGCCGAAATTCCACCGCTGATCGTGTGTACTAGTACACTTATAGTCGTACCCCTTGGGTAAGATGCAGATATTTGTTAGCGTGGCGATCGGAACTGCCCGCGAGTCCTCAATTCGGAATTGGTACTTCGACGCAATCGTCACAAGGTTGGATTCGGAGATTTCCAGTACGGGGCACAAATTCCTCTCAAGGAGCGTGGTTGTTGGCTGCCGATGTGGTCGCATACAGACACCCCTTCGCTCAAACGGGCATAAATTCCGCTCGATTATCGGAATTGCTTATAAGACCCCAATTCGGAATCGGCACTCAAAGACACTCGTCGCCCCCTTATTGCCTCAGGTGATAAGACGTCATTTCGGGGTCGAAAAACTTTCTTTTCGCACTCCAAAATTGCGATTCCGACCGACGATCTCCTCATTTTCAAGGTTATCTCGCAGTAACGGCACCCTCGATCACATGAATCTTGAGCGGGGCAGCCACTCGGAGTCGGCTTATTACGGTGATTGGAAGTTGTGTTCAACTCGGCACGAGAACTCCTCCCCTGGCCGTATGTATGGGTGCACAAACATCACCAATATACTCACCACTTTCGGATTATTCCCACCCCCTTCTGCGAAAAAACTGGGCATAACTTTCCGCCCGGGTATTGGAATCGTTTATGGAGCACAATTCAGAATTGGCACTCCGAGACAGTCGACAGGACGTGGTTTCGCTGAATTCCATGCCCGGGCCAAAATTTCACCGCCGATCGTGTGTACTAGTACACCGATTGTCGTACCCCTTCGGAAAGATGTGGATATTTGTTCACGCGGCGATCGGAACCTCCCACGAGTCCCCAATTCGGAATCGCACTTCGACCCCGTCGTCACAAGGTCAGATTCAAAGATTTCCGGTATGGAGCCCAAATTCCTCTCCGGGAGCGTGGTCGTGGGCTGTCGATGCGGTCGCATGCGAACACCCCTTTGCTCAACGGGCATAACTTTCAGCTTGGTTATCGGAATATGTTATAAGAACTAAATTCGGAATCGGCACTCAGAGACGCTCGTCACCCCCTTATTGCCTCAGGAATAAGATGTCTTTCCGGGGTCGAAATACCTTCATTTCGCACTCCAAAATTACGATTCTGGGCGACGATCGCCCCATTTCCAAGGTTATCTCGCAGTAACGTCTCCCTCGACCAAGTGAGTCCTGAGCGGGGCAGCCACTCGGAGTAGGCTGTTACGGAGATCGGAAGTTATGTTCAACTCGACACGAGAACTCCTCCCCAGGTCGTAGATATGGGTGCAGTAACATTGCCGATATAGTCACCCCTTCCGGATATTCCCACCCCATCTGCGAAAGAACTGGTCATAACTTTCCGCCTGGGTATCGGAATCGCTTATATGAGCGCAATTCGAAATCGGCACTCCGATACGGTCGACAAGACACTGGTTTTGATGAATTCTGTGCCGGGGCCAAAATTCCATCGCCGATGATGTGTACTAGTACACTGATTTTCGTACCCCTTGGGTAAGACGCAGATATTGTTCGCGCGGCGATCGGAACCGCCCGCGAGTCCTCAATTCGAAATTGGCACTTCGACTCGGTCGTCACAATGTCGGATTCAGAGATTTCTAGTCGGTGCTCAAATTCCTCTCTCGGAGCGTGGTCGCGGGCTGCCGATGCTGTCGCATACGGACACCCCTTTGCTCAAACAGGCATAATTTTTCGCTCGATTATCAGAATCTCTTATAAGACCCCAATTCGGAATCGACACTTAGAGACGCTAGTCGCCCCATTATTGCCTTAGGCGATCAGACGTCATTTCGGGGTCCAAAAAATGTCATTTTGCACTCCAAAATTACAATTCCGGCCGACGATCACGTCTTTTCCAAGGTTATCTCGCAGTAACATCTCCCTCGATCAAGTGAATCTCGGGCAGGGCAGCCACTCGGAGTCAGCCTATCACGACGATCGGAAGTTGTGTTCAACTGAACGAGAACTCCTCCCCAGGTCATAGATACGGGTGCACAAACATCGCCAATATAAGTACCCCTTTCGGATTATTCCCACCCCCTTCCGCAAAAGAACGAGGCATAACTTTCCGCCGGGTATCAGAATCGCTTATGAGATCACAATTCAGAGTCGGCACTCCGAGATGGTCGACTGACGCTGGTTTCACTGAATTGCATGCCACGGCTAAAATTCCACCGCCGATCGTGTGTACTAGTACACAGATTGTCGTACCCCTTGGGTAAGATGCAGATATTTATTTGCACGGCGATCGGAACCGCCCGTGAGTCCCCAATTCGGAATCGGCACTTCGACCCGGACGTCACAAGGTCAGATTCGGAGATTTCCGGTTCGGATTCCAAATTCCTCTTCGGGAGTGTGGTCGTGTGCTGTTGATGCGGTCACATACGGACACCCCTTCGCTCAAACAGGCATAACTTTTAGCTCGATTATCGGATTCGGTTATAAGACATCAATTCGGAATCGACACTAAGAGATGCTCGTCATCCCCTTATTGCCTCAGGAATAAGATGTTGTTTCAGGGTCGAAAAACCTTCATTTTGCACTCCAAAATTGCGATTCCGGCCGACGATCACTCCGTTTCCAAGGTTATCTTGCAGTAACGTCTCCCTCGATCACGTGAGTCCCGAGCAGGGCAGCCACTCAGTGTTGGCCTGTCACGGCGATCGGAAGTTGTGTTCAACTCGGCACGAGAACTCCTCCCTAGGTCGTAGATAAGGATGCACAAACATTGTCGATATAGTCACCCCTTTCAGATTATTCACACCCCTTTCGCGAAAGATCTGGGCATAACTTTCCGCCCGGTATCGAAATCGCTTATGTGAGAGCAATTCAGAATCGGCACTCCGAGATGGTCAACAGGACGCTGGTTACACTGAATTCCATGCCCGGGCCAAAATTCCAAGATTATTCCCACCCCTTCGCTCAAACGGGCATAACTTTCCGCTCAGTTATCAGAATCGCTTATAAGACCCCAATTCGGAATCGACACTCAGAGACGCTTGTCACCCCCCTAGCCTCAGGCGATAAGACATCATTTTGGGGTAAAAAAATCTTCATTTTGCACTCCAAAATTGTGATTCCGGCCGACGATCGCCCCGTTTCCAAGGTTATCTCACAGTAACGTCTCCCTCGATCACGTGAATCCCGGGCGGGGTAGCCACTCAGAGTCAGCCAGTCACGGCGATCGAAAGTTGTGTTCAACTCGGCACGCGAACTCCTCCTAGGTCAAAGATATGGGTGCACAAACATCACCCATATAGTCACCCATTCCGGATTATTCTCACCCCTTCCGCGAAAGAACTGGGCATAACTTTTCGACCGGGTATCAGAATCATTTATGAGAGCACAATTAGGAATCGGCATTCCGAGACGGTCGACAGGATGGTGGTTTCGCTGAATTCCATGTCAGAGTCGAAATTCCACCGTCGATCATGTTTACTAGTACACCGATTGTCGTACCCCTTGGGTAAGATGCAGATATTTGTTCACGCGGTGATCGGAACCGCCAGCGAGTCCCAAATTCGAAATTGGCACTTCGACCCAATCGTCACAAGGTCCGATTCGGAGATTTCTGGTCCGGTGCCCAAAATCCTCTCCGGGATCGTGGTCGCGTGCTGTCGATGCGGTCGCATACGGACACCCCTTCACTCAAATGGGCATAACTTTCCGCCCGATTATCGGATTCGGTTATAAGACCCCAATTCAGAATCGGCACTTAGAGACGCTCGTCACTCCTTATTGCTGCAGGAATAAGATGTCATTTCGGGGTCGAAAAACCTTCATTTTGCACTAAAAAATTGCATTTTCGGCTAACGATCGCCCCGTTTCAAAGGTTATCTCACAGTAACATCTCCCTCGATCACGTGAGTCCCAAGCGGGGCAGCCACTCGCAGTCGGCCTGTCACGGCGATCGGAAGTTATGTTCAACTTGGCATGAGAACTCTTCCCCAGGTCGTAGATATGGGTGCACAAACATCGTCGATATAGTTACCCCTTCCGGATTATTCTCACCCCTTTCGCGAAAGAACTGGGCATAACTTTCCACCCGGGTAACGAAATCGCTTATTTGAGCGCAATTCAGAATCGGCACTCCGAGACGGTCGATAGGATGCTGGTTTTCCTAAATTCCATGCCAGGGCCGAAATTCCACCGCCGATTGTGTGCACTAGTACACCGATTGTCGTACCCCTTGGGTAAGACGCAGATATTTTTTCGCACGATGATCGGAACTGCCCGCGAGTCCTCAATTTGGAATCGGCAGTTCGACCCGGTCGTCACATGGTTGGATTTGGAGATTTCCGGTGCGGCGCCCAAATTCCTCTCCGGGAGCGTGGTCGCGGGCTGCCAATGCGGTCGCATACGGACACCCCTTCGCTCAAACGGGCATAACTTTTCGCTCGGTTATCAGAATCGCTTATAAGACCCCAATTGGGAATTGGCACTCAAAGACGCTCGTCGCCCCCTTATCACCTCAGGCGATAAGACATCATTTAGGGGTCAAAAATCCTTCGTTTCGCACTCCAAAATTGAAATTTCGGCCGACGATCGCCCTGTTTCCAATGTTATCTCACAGTAACGTCTCACTCGATCACGTGAATCCCAGGCGGGGTAGCCACTCGGAGTCGGCCTGTCACGACGATCGGAAGTTGTGTTCAACTCGGCACGAAAACTCCTCCCCAGGTCGTAGATATGGGTGCACAAACATCACCGATATAGTCACCCCTCCCGGATTATTCCCACCCCTTCTGTGAAAGAACTGGGCATAACTTTCCGCGAAAGAACTGGGCATAAATTTTCGCCCGGGTATCAAAAACGCATATGAGAGCACAATTCGGAATCGGCACTCTGAGACGGTCGACAAGACGCTGGTCTCGCTGAATTCCATGCCGGAGCCAAAATTCCACTGCCGATCGTGTGTACTAGAACACCGATTGTCGTACCCCTTGGGTAAGATGTGGATATTTGTTTGCACGGTGATCAAAACCGCCTGCGAGTCCTCAATTCAGAATCGACACTTCGACCGGGTCATCACATGTTCGGATTCGGAGATTTTCGGTCCTGCACCCAAATTCCTCTCCGGGAGCGGGGTCACGGGCTGTTGATGCGGTCGCATATGGGCACCCCATCGCTCAAACGGGCATAACATTCCGCTCGGTTATCGGAATCGGTTATAAGACCCCAATTTGGAATCGGCACTCACAGACGCTCGTCGCCCCGTTGTTGCTCAGGCGATAAGACATCATTTTAGGGTCGAAAAACCTTTGTTTTCCTACTACAAAATTGCGATTCCGGCCGACATCGCCTTGTTTCCAAGGTTATCTCGCAGTAACGTCTCCTTCGATCACGTGAATCTCGGGCGGGGGAACCACTCGGAGTCGGCCTATCACAGCGATCAGAAGTTGTGTTTAACTCGGCACGAGAACTCCTCCCTAGGTCATAGATATGGGTGCACAAACATCACCGATATAGTCACCCCTTTCGGATTATTCCCACCCATTCGTGAAAGAACTGGGCATAACTTTCCGCCCGGGTATCAGAATCGCTTATGAGAGCACAATTCGGAATCGACACTCCAAGACGGTCGACAGGACGCTAGCTTTGCTGAATTCCGTACTGGGGCTAAAATTCCACCGCCGATCGTGTGTACTAGTACACCGATTGACGTACCCCTTGGGTAAGATGCGGATATTTGTTCGCGCGGTGATCGGAACTGCCCGCAAGTTCGCAATTCGGAATCGGCACTTCGACCCGGTCATCACAAGGTTGTATTCGGAGATTTCCGGTCGGACGTCCAAATTCCTCTCTGGGAACGTGGTTTCGGGCTGCCGATGCGGTCGCATACGGACACCCCTTCGCTCAAACGTGCATAACTTTATGCTCGGTTATCAGAATTGATCATAAGACCCCAATTCGAAATCGGCACTTAGAGACGCTCATCGCCCCCTTATTGTCTCAGGGATAACATGTCGTTTCGGGGTCGAAAAACATTTATTTCGCACTCCAAAATTGTGATTCTGGTTGACGATCTCCCCGATTCCAAGCATATCTCGCAGTAACGTATCCCTCAATCACGTTTATTCCGGGCAGGGAAGCCACTCGGAGTCGGCCTGTCACGGCGATCGGAAGTTGTTTTCAACTCGGCCCGAGAACTCCTCCTCAAGTCGTAGATATGGGTGCACAAACATCACTGATATAGTCACCCCTTCAGGATTATTCCCACCCCTTCCGCGAAAGAATTTGGCATAACATTCTGTCCGGATATCGGAATCTCTTATGTGAGCACAATTCGGAATCGGTACTCTGAGACGGTCGACAGGACGCTGGTTTCGTTGAATCTGTATTGGGGCTAAAATTCCACCACTGATCGTATGTACTAGTACACCGATTGTCGAACCCCTTGGGTAAGACGCAGATATTTGTTCGCGCGGCGATCAGAACCGTCCGCAAGTCCCCAATTTGGAATCGGCAGTTCGATCCGATCATCCCAAGTTGGATTCGGAGATCTCTAGTCCGTCGCACAAATTCCTCTCCAGGAGCAAGCTCGCGGGCTGCCGATGCGGTCGCATACGGACACCGCTTCGCTCAAACGGGCATAACATTCCGCTCGGTTATCGGAATCGGTTATAAGACCCCAATTCGGAATCGGCACTCAGAGACGCTCGTCTCCCCCGTTTCGCCTCAGGCGATAAAATGTTGTTTCGGGGTCGAAAAAAACTTCGTTTCGCAATCCAAAATTATGATTCCGGTCGACAATCGCATCATTTCCAAGGTTATCTCGCAGTAACGTCTCCCTCGATTACGTGAATCCCGGGCGGGGCAGCCACTCGGAGTCGCCTATCACGGCGATCAGAAGTTGTGTTCAACTCGGCGCGAGAACTCCTCCCGAGGTCGTAGATATGGGTGTACAAACATCGTCGATATAGTCACCCGTTCCGAATTATTCCCACCCCTTCTGTGAAAGAACTGGGCATAACTTTCTGCCTGGATATCGGAATCGCTTATGAGAGCACAATTCAGAATTGACACTCCGAGACAGTTGACAAGATGTTGGTTTCGCTGAATTCCCTGTCGGTGCCAAAATTCCACTGCCAATCGTGTGTACTAGTACACCGATGTCGTACCCTTTGGGTAAGATGCAGATATTTGTTCGCACGGCCATCGGAACCGCCCGCGAGTCCCCAATTCGGAATCGGCACGTCGACCCGGTCGTCACAAGGTCAGATTCGGAGATTTTCGGTCCGGCGCCCAAATTCCTCTCCAGGAGCATGGTCGCGGGTTGCCGATGCGGTCGCATGTGGACACCCCTTCGCTCAAACGGGCATAACTTTCCACTCGGTTATTGGAATCGCTTATAAGACCCCAATTCGGAATCGGCACTCAGAGACGCTCGTCGCCCCCTTATTGCCTTATGGATAAGATGTCATTTCTGGGTCAAAAACCTTTGTATCGCACTACAAAATTGTGATTCCGGCCGACTATCGCCCCGTTTCCAAGGTTATCTCGCAGTAATGTCTCCCTCGATCACGTGAATCCTCGGCGGGGCAGCCAGTCAGAGTCGGCCTGTCACGGCGATCGGAAGTTGCGTTAAACTCGGAGTGAGAACTCCTGCCCAGGTCGAAGATATGGGTGCACAAACATCGTCGATATAGTCACCCGTTTCGGATTATTCTCACCCCTTCTGCGAAAGAACTGGGCATAACTTTCTACTCGGGTATCGGAATCGCTTATGAGAGCACAATTCAGAATCGACACTTCGAGACAGTCGACAAGATGCTGGTTTCGCTGAATTCCCTGTCGGGGCCGAAATTCCACCACCAATCGTGTGTACTAGTACACCGATTGTCGTACCCTTTGGGTAAGATGCGGATATTTGTTCGCGCGGCCATCAGAACCGCCCGCGAGTCCCCAATTCAGAATCGGCACTTCGACCCGATCATCATAAGGTCGGATTCGGAGATTTTCGGTCCGACACCCAAATTCCTCTTCAGGAGTGTGGTCGCGGGCTGCCGATGCGGTCTCATACGGAAACCCCTTCGCTCAAACGGGCATAACTTTTCGCTCGATTTTCGGAATTGGTTATAAGACCCCAATTTAGAATCATCACTCATAGACGCTCATCGCCCCCTTATTGTCTCACGGATAAGATGTCGTTTTGGGTTTAAAAACCTTCGTTTCGCACTCTAAAATTGTGATTCCGACCGACGATCGCCCCATTTCCAAGGTTATCTCGCAGTAACATCTCCATCGATCACGTGAATCCTTGACGGGGCGGCCACTCGGAGTCGTCCTGTCATGGCGATTGGAAGTTGTGTTCAACTCGGTGTGAGAACTCCTCCCCAGGTCGTAGATATGGGTGCACAAACATCGCCGATATAGTCACCCCTTCTGGATTATTCCCACCCTTTCTGCGAAGAACTGGGCATAACATTCCGCCCGAGAATCAGAATCGCTTATGTGAGCACAATTCGGAATCGGCACTCTGAGACGGTCAATAGGACGCTGGTTTCGTTGAATTCCGTGCTGGGGCTGAAATTTCACCGCCGATCGTGTGTACTAGTACACCGATTGTCGTACCCCTTGGGTAAGAAGTAGATATTTATTCGCACGGCGATCGGAACCGCCCGCGAGTACCCAATTCGGAATCGGCACTTCGACCCAGTTGTCACATGGTTGGATTCGGAGATTTCCGGTCCGGCACCCAAATTCCACTCCGAGAGCGTGGTCGCGGGCTACCGATGCTGTCGCATACGGACACCCCTTCGCTCAAATAGGCATAATGTTCCGCTCGGTTATCGAAATCACTTATAAGATCCAAATTTAGAATCGGCACTAAGAGACGCTCGTCACCCCCCTTATTATCTCAAGCGATAGGACATTATTTCGCGGTCGAAAAACCTTTGTTTTGCACTCCAAAATTGCGATTCCGGTCGATGATCGCCCCATTTCAAAGTCATCTCACAGTAACATCTCCCTCGATCACGTGAATCCCGAACGGGGCAGCCACTCAGAGTCGGTCTGTCACGGTGATCGAAAGTTGTGTTCAACTCAGCACGAGAACTCCTCCCCAGGTCGTAGATATGGTGCACAAACATCGCCGATATAGTCAACCCTTCTGGATTATTCCCACCCCTTCCGTGAAAGAACTGGACATAACTTTCCTCCCAGGTATCGGAATCGCTTATGAGTGCACAATTCGGAATCGGCACTCCGAGACGGTTGACAGGATGCTGGTTTTTCTGAATTCCGTGTCGGGGCCAAAATTCCACCGCCAATCGTGTGTACTAGTACACCGATTGTCGTACCCCTTGGGTAAACACATATATTTGTTCATGCGGCGATCGGAACCGCTCGCGAGTCCCCAATTCAGAATCGGCACTTTGACTCGATCGTCACAAGGTCGATTTAGTGATTTCCGATCCGGTGCCCAATTCCTCTCCAAGAGCATGGTCGCGGGCTGTCGATGCGGTCGCTTACGGACACCCCTTCGCTCAAATGGGCATAACTTTCCGCTCGGTTATCGCAATCGGTTATAAGACCCCAATTCAGAATCGGCACTCAGAGATGCTCGTTGTCCCCTTATTGCCTCAGATGATAAGATGTTGTTTAGGGGTCGAAAAACCTTCGATTCGCACTGTAAAATTGTGATTCCGGTCGATGATCGCCTCGTTTCCAGGTTATCTCGTAGTAACGTCTCCCTCGATCACGTTTATCCCGGGGAGGGCAGCCACTCGGAGTCGGCCTGTCACGGTGATTGGAAGTTGTGTTTAGCTCGGCGTGAGAACTCCTCCCCAGGTCGTAGATATGGGTGCACAAACATCGCCGATATAGTCCCCCTTCTGGATTATTCCCACCCTTTCCGCTATTGACTAGGCATAACTTTCCGCCCGGATATCGGAATCACTTATGCGAGCAGAATCAGAATCAACACCCCGAGACGGTCGACAGGATGCTGGTTTTGCTAAATTCCGTTCGAAGCTGAAATTCCACCGCCGATCATGTGTACTAATAGACCGATTGTCGTACCCCTTGGGTAAGACGTGGATATTTGTTCGCGCGGCGATCGGAACCACCCGCGAGTCCCCAATTCGAAATCGACACTCAGACCCGGTCGTCACAATGTTAGATTCAGAGATTTTTGGTCGGCGCCCAAATTCCTCTCCGGAACGTGGTCGCGGGCTACCGATGTGGTGGCATACGGACACCCCTTCGCTCAATGGGCATAACTTTCCGCTCGGTTATCAGAATCGGTTATAAGATCTAAATTCAGAATCGGCACTTAGAGACGCTCGTCGCCTTCTTATGGCCTCAGGCGATAAGACATCGTTTTTGGGTCGATGATCGCCCCGTTTCCAGGGTTATCACACAGTAACGTCTCCATTGATCACGTGAATCCTGGGTGGGGCAGCCACTGGCAGTCAGCCTGTCACGGCGATCGGAAGTTGTGTTCAACTCGACACAAAAACTCCTCCCCAGGTCGTAGATATGGGAGCACAAACATCACCGACATAGTCAACCCTTCCAGATTATTCCCACCCCTTCTGCGAAAGAACTGGGCATAACCTTCCGCCCGGGTATCAAAATCGCTTATGAGAGCGCAATTCGGAATCAGCACTTCCCTCGATTACGCGAATTGCTGGCGGGGCCAACACATGGAGTCGGCCTATCACGACGATCGGAAGTTGTGTTCAACTCGACTCGAGATCTCCACCCCATGTCGTCGATATGGGTGCACGAACATCGCCGATATAGTCACCCCCTTCGGTTTATTCCCACCCCTTCAACGAAAGAACTGGGCATAACTTTTGGCCCGGGCATCGGAATGGCTTATGTGACCACAATTCGGAATCGACACTCTGAGTTGGTCGATAGGAGGCTGGTTTCTTGAAATTCCATTCTGGGGCCGAAATTCAGCGCGGAGCGTGTGTATTAGTACATCGATTGTCGTACCCGTTGGGCAGGACGCGGATATTTGTTCGCCCGGCGATCGGAAACGCCCGTAAGGCCCCAATTTAGAATCGGCACTTAGACCCGATCAGCACAAGGTCGCATTTGGAGATTTCCGGTTCGGCGCCCAAATTCTTCTCCGGGAGTGTGGTCGCGAGCTACCGATGCGATCGCAGACGGACACCACTTCGCTCAAACGGGCATAATTTTCGCTCGGTTATCAGAATCGCTTATAACACCCCAATTCGGATCGGCACTCAGAGGCGCCCGTCGCTGCCTTATTGCCTCAGGTGATAAGACTTCGTTTCGGGGTCGAAAAACCTTCGTTTCATACTCTAAAATTGCGATTATAGCCGATGATCTTCCCGATTCCAAGGTTTTCTTGCAGTAGCACCTCCCTCGATTACGCGAATCGCTGGCGGGGCCAACACATGGAGTCAACCTATAAGGGCAATCGGAGGTCGTGTTCAACTCGGCTCGAGATCTCCACCCCAAGTCATGGATATGGGTGCACGAACATCGCCGATATAGTCACCCCCTCTGGTTTATTCCCACCCCTTCAGCGAAAGAATTGGGCGTAACTTTCCGCCCGGGCATCAGAATGACTTATGTGTGACCACAATTCGGAATCTGCACTCCGAGACGGTCGATAGGGCGTTGGTTCGCGGAATTCCGTTCCGGGGCCGAAATTCGCCGTGGAGCGTGTGTATTAGTACACCGATTGTCGTACCCGTTGGGTAGGACGCGGATATTTGTTCGCCCGACGATCGGAAATGCCCGCAAGGCCCCAATTCAGAAACGACCTTCGACCCGATCGCACAAGGTCGCATTTGGAGATTCCGGTCCTACGCCCAAATTCCGAATCGGGAGCGTGGTCGTGGGCTGCCGATGCGATCGCTTACGGACACCCCTTCGCTCAAACGGGCATAACTTTCCGCTCGGTTATCAGAATGGCACATAAGACCTTAATTCGGAATCGGCACTCAGAGACGCCCGTCGGCCCCTCATTGCCTAAGGCAATAAGACACCGTTTCGGGGTCAAAAAACATTCATTTCGCACTTCGAAAATGCGATTCTTGCCGACGATCTTCCCGATTCCAAGGCTTTCTTGCAGTAGCACCTCCCTCGATTACGCGAATCGCTGGCGGGGCCAAAACATGGAGTCGACCTATCACGGCGATCGGAAGTCGTGTTCAACTTGACTCGAGATCTCCACCCAAGTAATGGATATGAGTGCACGAACATGGCGATATAGTCACCCCCCCCCCCCCCCCCCCCCGGTTATTTGCACCCCTTTCAGCGAAAGAACTAGGCATATCTTTTGGCCTGGGCAAGGAATGGCTTATGTGACCACAATTCGGAATCGGCACTTCGAGACGGTCGACAGGTCGCTGGTGTCGCGGAATTCTGTTCTGGGGCCAAAATTCGTTGCAGAGCGTGTGTATTAGTACACCGATTGTCGTACCCGTTGGGTAGGATGTGGATATTTGTTCGCCTGGCGATCGGAAACGCCCGCAAGGCACCAATTCAGAATCGACACTTCGACCCGGTCGGTAAAAGGTCACATTCGGAGATTTTCGGTCCGGCGCCCAAATTCCTCTCCGGGAGCGTGGTCGCGGGCGCCGATGCGATCGCATACGGACACCACTTCGCTAAAACGGGCATAACTTTCCTCTCGGTATCAGAATCGCTTATAAGACCCCAATTCAGAATCGGCACTCAGAGGCGCCCGTCGCATTATAGCCTCAGGCGATAAGACATCATTTCGTGGTTGAAAACCTTCATTTCGCACTCTAAAATTGTGATTCTAGCTGACAAACTTTTCGATTCCAAGGTTTTCTTGCAGTAGCACCTCCCTCGATTACGCGAATCGCTGGCGGGGCCCATACATGGAGTCGACCTATCACGGCGATCGGAAGTCGTGTTCAACTCGACTCGAGATCTCCACCCCAAGTCATGGATATGGGTGCACGAACATCGCCGATATTGTAACCCCCTCCAGTTTATTCCCACCCCTTTCAGCGAAAGAACTGGGCATAACTTTCCACCGGGCATCGGAATGGCTTATGTGACCACAATTCGGAATCGGCACTCCGAGACGGTCGACAGTGCGTTGGTTTCGCGGAATCCCTTCCGAGGCCGAAATTCGCCGCGGAGCGTGTGTATTAGTACATCGATCGTCATTCCCATTGTGACCTTGTGCCGACTTGAATTGGGGCCTTGCGGGCGTTTCCGATCGCCGGGAGAACAAATATCTGCGTCCTACCTCCCTCGATTACGCGAATCGTGGCGGGGCCAATACATGGAGTCGAGCTATCACGGAGATCAGAAGTCGTGTTCAACTCGACTCGAGATCTCCACCCCAAGTCCTGGATATGGGTGCACGACATCGCCGATATAGTCACCCCCTCCGGTTTATTCTCACCCCTTAGTGAAAGAACTGGGCATAACTTTCTGCCCGGGCATCAGAATGGCTTATATGACCACAATTCGGAATCAGCACTCCGAGACGGTTGACAAGGCGCTGGTTTCACGAAATTCCGTTTTGGGGCCGAAATTCGCCGCGTAGCGTGTGTATTAGTACACCGATTGTCGTACCCGTTGGGTAGGACGCAGATATTTATTCGCCCGGCGATCGGAAACGCCCGCAAGGCCCCAATTCAGAATCGGCACTTCGGCCCGGTCGGCATAAGGTCGCATTCAAAGATTTCCAGTCCGGCGCCCAAATTCCTCTCCGGGAGCGTGGTCGCGGGCTGCCGATGCAATCGCATACGGAAACCCCATCGCTCAAATGGGCATAACTTTCCGCTCGGATATCAGAATCTCATGTACGACCCCAATTCGGAATCAGCACTCAGAGGGGCCCGACGCCCCCTTGTCGCCTCAGGCGATAAGACGTCGTTTCGGGGTCGAAAAACCTTCGTTCGCACTTTAAAATTGTGATTATAGCCGACGACCTTCCGGATTCCAAGGTTTTCTTGCATTACACCTCCTCGATACGCGAATCACTGGCGGGGCCACCACATGGAGTCGGCCGATAACGGCGATCGGAAGTTGTGTTCAACTCGACTCGTGATCTCCACCCCAAGTCGTGGATATGGGTGCACGAACATCGCCGATATAGTCACCCCCTCCGGTTTATTCCCACCCATTCAGCGAAAGAACTAGGCATAACTTTCGCCCGGGCATCGGAATGGCTTATGTGACCACAATTCAGAATCGACACTTCGAGACGGTCGACAGGGCGCTGGTTTCATGGAAATTCTTTTAGAGCCTGAAATTCGCCGTGTAGCATGTGTATTAGTACACCGATTGTCGTACCCATTGGGTAGGACACGGATATTTGTTCGCCCGACGATCAGAAACGCCCGCAAGACCCCAATTCAGAATCGGCACTTCGACCCGACCCGTTCAGCATAAGGTCACATTCGGAGATTTCCTGTCCGACGCCAAATTCTCTCCGGGAAAGTGGTCGCGGGCTGCCGATGCGATCGCATACGGACACCCCTTCGCTCAAACGGGCATAACTTTCCGCTTGTTATCAGAATCGCTTATAAGTCCCCAATTCGGAATCAGCACTCAGAGGGGCCCGTCGCCTCCCTTATCACCTAAGGTGATAAGACGTCGTTTGGGGGTCGAAAAACCTTCATTTTGCACTTCGAAAATGCAATTCTAGGTGATGAACTTTTCGATTCCATGGTTTTCTTGGAGTAGCACCTTCCTCAATTATGCGAATCGCGGCGGGGCAACACATAGAGTCGGCCTAACACGAAGATTGGAAGTCATGTTCAACTCGGCTCGAGATCTCCACCACAAGTCGTGGATTAGGGTTCACGAACATCGCTGATATTGTCACCCCCTGGTTTATTGTCACCCCTTTCAGCGAAAGAACTGGGCATAACTTTTGGCCCGTGCATCGGATGGCTTATGTGACCACAATTCGGAATCGGCACTTCGAGACGGTCGACAGGGCGCTGGTGTCGCGGAATTCCATTCTGAGGCTGAAATTCGCCGTAAAACGTGTGTATTAGTACACGATTGTCGTACCCATTGGGTAGGACGCAGATATTTGTTCGTTCGGCAATCAGAAATGCCCGCAAGGCCCCAATTCAGAATCAGCACTTCGACGATCAGCACAAGGTCCCATTCGGAGATTTCGGTCCGGCGCCCAAATCCTCTCCGGGAGCGTGGTCGCGGGCTGCCGATGCAATCGCATACGGACACCACTTCGCTCAAACGGGCATAACTTTCTGCTCGGTTATCAGAATCACTTATAAGACACCAATTCGGAATCGGCACTCAGAGGCGTCCGTCGCTGCTTTATTGCCTCAGGCGATAAGACGTCATTTCATGGTCGAAAAACTTCATTTCGCACTCTGAAAGTACGATTCTAGTTGACGATCTTCTTGATTCCAAGGTTTTCTTGCAGTAGCACCTCCTCGATTGTGCGAATCGCTGGCGGGGCCAACAAATGGAGTCGACCTATCACGGCTATCGGAAGTCATGTTAAACTCAGCACGAGATCTCCACCCCAAGTCGTGGATATGGTGCACGAACATCGCTAATATAGTCACCCCCTCAGTGAAAGAACTGGGCATAGATTTCCGCCCGGGCATCGGAATGGCTTATGTACCCACAATTCGGAATCGGCACTCTGGACGGTCGACAGGGCGCTGGTTTCACGGAATTCCGTTTTGGGGCCGAAATTCACCGCGGAGCGTGGTATTAGTACACCGATTGTCGTGACCGTTGGGTAGGACGTAGATATTGTTCGCCCGGCGATCGGAAATGCCCGTAAGGCTCCAATTCAGAATCGGCACTTCGACCGGTCGGCACAAGCGCATTCAGGATTTCCGGTCCGGCGCCCAAATTCGTCCCGGAGCACGGTCGCGGGCTGCCGATGCGATCTCATACGGACACCACTTTGCTCAAATGCGCATAACTTTCCGCTCGGTTATCAGAATCGCTTATAAGACCCCAATTCGGAATCGGCACTAAGAGGCGTGTTGCTGCTTCTTAACCTCAGATGATAAGATGTCATTTTTGGTTCGAAAAACCTTGTCTCGCACTCGGAAATTGCGATTCTAATGAGGATCTTCTCGATTCCAAGGTTTTCTTGAAGTAGCACCTCCCTCGATTACGCGAATTGCTGGCGGGGCCAACAATGGAGCGACCTATCATGGCGATCAGAAGTCGTGTTAAATTCGGCTCGAGATCTCCACCCCAAGTCGTGGATATTGGTGCACGAACATCACCGATATAGTCACCCCCTCCGGTTATTCCCACCCCTTCAGCGAAGGAACTGGGCATAACTTTCCGCCGGGCATCGGAATGGCTTATGTAACCACAATTCGGAAGCAGCACTCCGAGACGGTCGACAGGGCACTGGTATAGCGGAATTCCGTTTCGGGGCCGAAATTCTCCGCTGAGCGTGTGTATTAGAACACCGATTTGTCGTACCGTGGGTAGGACGCAGATATTTGTTCGCCAGGCGATCGAAAACGCCCGCAAGGACCCAATTCAGAATCGGGACTTCGACCCGGTCGGCACAAGGTCGCATTTGGAGATTTCCAGTCCGGCGCCCAAATTCCTCTCCAGGGCGTGGTCGCAGGCTGCCGATGCGATCGCATACGGACACCACTTCGCTCAAACGGGCATAGCTTCCGCCTCGGTTATCAGAATCGCTTATAGACCCCAATTCGGAATCGGCACTCAGAGCGCGCCATCATTGCCTTATTGCCTCAGGCGATAAGACACCATTCGGGGTCGAAAAACCTTTATTTCGCACTATGAAATATGATTCTAGGACGATCTTCCCGATTGCGCGAATCGCTGGCGGGGCCAACACATCGAGTTGTCCTATCACGGCGATCGGAAGTCGGGTTCGACTCGACTCGAGATCTCCTCCCCAAGTCGTGGATATGGGTGCACCGAACATCGTGATATAGTCACACCCTTGGTTTATTCTCACCTCTCAGAGAAAGAACTGGGCAAAACTTTCTGCCCGGGCATCAGAATGGCTTACGTGACCACAATTCGAAATCGGCACTCCGAGACGGTCGACAGGGCGTTGGTTTCGCGGAATTCCGTTATGGGGCCGGAAATTCGCCGCGTAGCGTGTGTATTAGTACACCGATTGTCGTACCCGTGGGTAGCACGCGGATATTATTCGCTCGGTGATCGAAAACGCCCGCAAGGCCCCAATTCAGAATCGGCACTTCGGCCCGGTCGGCACAAGGTCGCATTCGGAGATTTCCAGTCCGACGCCCAAATTCCTCTCCAGGAGCGTGGTCGCGGGCTGCTGATGCAATCGCATACGGAAACCCCTTCGCTCAAACGGGCATAACTTTTTGCACGGTTATCAGAATCTCATATAAGACTCCAATTCAGAATCAGCACTCAGAGGGGCCCGTGGCCCCCTTGTCGCCTTAGGTGATAAGACGTCGTTTCGGGGTCGAAAAACCTCGTTTCGCACTCTAAAATTGCGATTATAGCCGACGACCTTCCGGATTCCAAGATTTTCTTGTAGTAGCACCTCCCTCGATTATGCGAATCGCTGGCGGGGCCAACACATGGAGCGGCCTATCACGGCAATCAGAAGTCGTGTTCAACTCGGCCCGAGATCTCGACCCCAAGTCAAGGATATGGGTGCACGAACATCGCCGATATAGTCACCCCCTCCGGTTTATTCCCACCCCTTCAGTGAAAGAACTGGGCATAACTTTCCGCCCGGACATCGGAATGACTTATGTGACCACATTTCAGAATCGGCACTCCGAGACGGTCGACAGTGCGTTGGTTTCGTGGAATCCGTTCCGAGGCCAAAATTCGCCGCGGATCGTGTGTATTAGTACATCCATTGTCGTACCCATTGGGTGGGACGCGGATATTTGTTCGCCCGGCGATCGAAAACGCCCGCAAGGCCCCAATTCAGAATCGGCGCTTCAGCTCGGTCGGCATAAGGTCGCATTCGGAGATTTCCGGTCCGGCGCCCAAATTCCTCTCCGGGAGCGTGGTTGCGGGCTGCCGATGCAATCGCATACGGAAACCCCTCTCGCTCAAACGGGCATAACTTTCCGCTCGGTTATCAGAATCTCATATAAGACCCCAATTCGGAATCAGCACTGAGAGGGGCGTCGCTCCCTTGTCAACTCAGGCGATAAGATGTCGTTTCGGGGTCGAAAAACCTTCGTTTCGCACTTCGAAAATGCGATTCTAGATGACGATCTTCGCGATTCAAAGTTTTCTTGCAGTGCACCTCCCTCGATTACGTGAATCGCTGGCGGGGCCAACACATAGAGTCGGCCGATAACGGCGATCGGAAGTTGTGTTCAACTCGACTCATGATCTCCACCCCAAGTCGTGGATATGGGTGCACGAACATCGCCGATATAGTCACCCCCTCCGGTTTATTCCCACCCCTTCAACGAAAGAACTGGGCATAACTTTTCGTCCGGGCTTCGGAATGGCTTATGTGACCACAATTCAGAATTGGCACTCCGAGATGGTCGACAGGGCGTGGTTTCGCGGAATTCCATTCCGAGGCCGAAATTCGCCGCGGAGCGTGTGTATTAGTACACCGATTGTCGTACCTGTTGGGTAGGACGCAGATATTTGTTCGCCCCGATCGGAAATGCCCGCAAGGCCTCAATTCAGAATCAGGACTTCGACCCAGTCGGCGCAAGGTTGCATTCGGAGATTTCTGGTCCGGCGCCCAAATTCCTCTCCGGGAGCGTGGTCGCGTGCGGCCGTTGCAATCGCATACGGACACCACTTCGCTCAAACAGGCATAACTTTCCGCTCAATTATCAGAATCGCTTATAAGACCCCAATTCAGAATCGGTACTCATAGGCGCCCGTTGCTGCCTTATTACCTCAGGCGATAAGATGTCATTTTAGGGTCGAAAAACCTTCGTCCCATTCTGAAATTGCGATTCTAGATGATGATCTTCCTGATTCTATGGTTTTCTTACAGTAGCACCTCCTCAATTACGCGAATCAACTGGCGGGGCCAAACATAGAGTCGGCCTATCACGGCGATCGAAAGTCGTGTTCAACTCGGCTCGAGGTCTCCACCCCAAGTTGTGGATATGGGTGCAACGAACATCGCCGATATAGTCACCCCTCCGATTTATTCCCACCCCTTCGTGAAAGAACTGAGCATAACTTTCCGCCGGGCATCGGAATGGCTTATCTGACCACAATCGGAATCGGCACTCCGAGAGGGTCGACAGGGCGCTGGTTTCGCGGAATTCCGTTTATGGGCCGAAATTCACAGCGTAGGTGGTATTAGTACACCGATTGTCGTACCCGTGGGTTAGGACGCGGATATTTGTTCGCCCGACGATCAGAAACGCCCGCAAGGCCCCAATTCAGAATCGGCACTTCAGCCCGGTCGGCATAAGGTCGCATTCGTAGATTTCCGGTCCGGCGCCCAAATTGCTCTCTGGGAAAGTGGTCGCGGGCGGCCGATGCGATAGCATACGGACACCCCTTTGCTCAAACGGGCATAACTTCTGCTCGGTTATCAGAATCGCTTATAAGGCCCAAATTCGGAATCAACACTCAGTGGGGCCCATCGCCCCTTTATCGCCTAAGGCGATAGGACGTCGTTTCGGGGTCGAAAAACCCGTTTCGCACTTCGAAAATGCAATTCTAGGTGATGATCTTCCGATTCCAAGGTTTTCTGGCAGTAGCACCTCCTTTGATTATGCGAATCGCTGGCGGGGCCAACACATAGAGTCAGTCTAACACGACGATCGGAAGTCGTGTTCAACTCGGCTCGAGATCTCCACCCCAAGTCGAGAATATGGGTGCACGAACATCGCCGATATTGTCACCCCCTCCGGTTTATTCTCCCCTTTCAGCGAAAGAACTGGGCATAACTTTTGGCCCGGGCATCGGAATGGCTTATGTGACCACAATTTGGAATCGACACTTCGAGACGGTCGACAGGGCGCTGGTGTCGCGGAATTCTGTTCCGGGGCCAAAATTCGCCGCAAAGCGTGTGTATTAGTACACCGATTGTCGTACCCATTGGGTAGGACGCGGATATTTGTTCGCCCGGTGATGAGAAATGCCCGCAAGGCCCCAATTCAGAATCAGCACTTTGACTCGGTCGGCACAAGGTCGCATTCGGAGATTTCCGGTCCGTCGCCCAAATTCCTCTCTGGGAGCATGGTCGCGGGATGCCGATGCAATCGCATACGGACACCACTTCGCTCAAACGGGCATAACTTTTCGCTCCATTATCAGAATCGCTTATAAGACCCCAATTTGGAATCGGCACTTAGAGGCGCCCGTCGCTGCCTTATTGCCTCAGGCGATAAGACGTCATTTCGTGGTTGAAGAACCTTCATTTCGCACTATGAAATTGCGATTCTAGCTGACGATCTTTCTGATTCCAAGGTTTTCTTGCAGTAGCACCTCCCTCGATTGTGTGTGAATCGCTCGCAGAGCCAACACATGGAGTCGGCCTATCACGGCGATTGGAAGTCGAGTTCAACTCGGCTCGAGATCCTCCACCCCAAGTCGTGGATATGGGTGCACGAACATCGCCGATATAGTCACCCCCTCTGGTTTATTCCACCCCTTCAGCGAAAGAACTGGGCATAACTTTCCGGCCGGGCATCGGAATGGTTATGTGACCACAATTCGGAATCGACACTCCGAGACGGTCGACAGGGCGTTGGTTTCCCAGAATTCCATTCAGGGGCCGAAATTCTCCGCGGAGCGTGTGTATTAGTACACCGATTGTCGTACCCGTTGGGTAGGACGTGGATATTTATTTGCCCGGCGATCGGAAATGCCCGCAAGGCCCCAATTCAGAATCGGCACTTCGACCCGGTAGGCACAAGGTCGCATTTGGAGATTACCGGTCCGGCGCCCAAATTCCTCTCCAGGAGCTTGGTAGCGGGTTGCCGATGCGATCGCATATGGACACCACTTCGCTCCAAGGCGCATAACTTTCTGCTCTGTTATCAGAATTGCTTATAAGACCCCAATTCGGAATCGGCACTCAGAGGCTCCCGTTGCTGCCTTATTGCCTCAGGTGATAAGACATCATTTGGTTTTCAAAAAATCTTCGTCTCGCACTCTAAAATTACGATCCTTGATGACAATCTTCCCGATTCCAAGGTTTTCTTGCAGTAGCACCTCCCGCGATTACGCGAATTACTGGCGGGGCCAACACATGGAGTCGGCTTATCATGGCGATCGGAAGTCATGTTCAACTCGGCTCGAGATCTCCACCCCAAGTCGGGGATATAGGTGCACGAACATCGCCGATATAGTCACCCCGTCCGGTTTATTCCCACCCCTTCAGCGAAAGAACTGGGCATGGTCGCGGGCTGCCGATGCGATCGCATACGAACACCACTTCGCTCAAACGGGCATAAGTTTCTGCTCGGTTATCAGAATCGCTTACAAGACCCCAATTCAGAATCGGCACTCAGAGGCGCCCGTCCCCCCCTTATTGCCTCAGGCGTTAAGACATCGTTCGGGTCGAAAAACCTTCGTTTCGCACTTCGAAAGTGCGATTCTAGCCGACGATCTTCTTGATTCCAAGGTTTTCTTGCAGTAGCACCTCCCTCGATTACGCGAATAGCTGGCGGGGCCACACATGGAGTCGGCCGATCACGTCGATCGGAAGTCATGTTTAACTCGACACATGATCTCCACCCCAAGTCGTGGATATGGGTGCACGAACAATCGCCGATATAGTCACCCCCTCTAGTTTTTCCCACCCCTTCAGTGAAAGAACTCGGCATAACTTTACGCCCGTGGCATCGGAATGGCTTATGTTACAACAATTCGGAATTGGCACTCCGAGACGGTAGACAGGGTGCTGGTTCACGGAATTCCGTTTCGGGGCCAAAATTCGCCGTAGAACGTGTGTATTAGTACACCGATTGTCGTACCCGTTGGGTAGGACGCAGATATTTGTTCGCCTGGCGATCGTAGATGCCCACAAGGCCTCATTTCAGAATGGCACTTCGTCCTGGTCAGCACAAGGTCGCATTCGGAGATTTTCGGTCTGGCGCCCAAATTCCTCTCCGGGAGAGTGGTCGCGGACTGCCAATGCGATCGCATACGGATACCCCTTCGCTCAAACGGGCAAAACATTCCACTCGGTTATCAGAATCTCTTATAACACCCCAATTCGGAATCGGCACTCAGAGGCGCCCGTCGTCCCCTTTGGCCTCAGGTGATAAGACGTCGTTTCGGGGTCGAAAAACCTTCATTTCGTAATCTGAAATTGCGATTCTATGCGACGATCTTCATGATTCCAAAGTTTTCTTACAGTAGCACCTCCCTCGATTACGCGAATCGCTGGCGGGGCCACCACATGGACTTCCTATCATGGCTATCGGAAGTCGTGTTCAACTCTGCTCGAGATTTCCACCACGAGTCATGGATATGGTGCACGAACATCGTCGATAAAATCACCCCCTCCGGTTTATTCCCACCCCTTCAGCGAAAGAACTGGTGGGCATCGGAATGGCTTATGTGACCACGATTCGGAATCGGCACTCCGAGATGGTCGACAGGGCGGTGGTTTCGAGGAATTTTGTTCTGGTGGTGAAATTCGCTGCGGAGCTTGTGTATTAGTACACCGATTGTCGTACCCATTGGGTAGGACGCAAATATTTGTTCGCCCGAAAAATCGGAAACGCCCGCGAGGCCCCAATTCAGAATCGGCACTTCGACCCGGTCGGCACAAGGTCGCATTCGGAGATTTCCGGTCCGCGCTCCCAAATTCCTCAAACTGACATAACTTTCCGCTCGGTTATCAGAATCGCTTATAAAACCCCAATTCGGAATCGGCACTCAGAGGCGCCCGTCGCCGCCTTATAATCGTCTCAGGCGATAAGACGTCGTTTCGGGGTCGAAAAACCTTTGTTTTGCACTTCGAAAATGCGATTCTAACCGACGATCTTCCAGATTCCAGGGTTTTCTTGCAGTAGCACCTCCCTCGATTACGCGAATCGCTGGCGGGCCAACACATGGAGATGGCCTATCACGGCGATCGAAGTTATGTTCAACTCCACTCGTGATCTCCACCCCAGTCATGGATATGGGGCACGACATCACCGATATAGTCACCCCCTCCGGTTTATTCCCACCCCTTCAGCGAAAGAACGGGCATAACTTTCCGCCCGGCATCGGAATGGCTTATATGACCACAATTCGGATCGGCACACCGAGACGGTCGGCAGGCCGCTGGTTTGGCGTAATTCCATTCCGGGGCCGAAATTCACCGCGTAGTGTGTGTATTAGTACACCGAATGTCGTACCAGTTGGGTAGGACGCAGATATTTGTTCGCTGCAATCGGAACGCCCCCGCAAGGCCCCAATTCAGAATCAGCACTTCGACCCGGTCGGCACAAGGTCGCATTCGGATTTTTCGTCCGACGCCCAAATTCCTCTCCGGAGCGTGGTCTCGGGCTGCCGATGCGATCGCATACGGACACCCCTTCGCTCAAACGGGCATAACTTTCCGCTTGGTTATCAGCATCGCTTATAAGACCCCAATTCAGAATCAGCACTCAGAGGCGCCCGTCGTTGCCTGATTGCCTAAGGCAATAAGACGTCATTTCAGGGTCGAAAAACCTTTATTTCGCACTCTGAATTGCGATTCTAGCCGACGATCTTCCTGATTCAAGGTTTTCTTACAGTATCACCTCCCTCGATTACGCAAATCACTGGCGAGGCCAACTGAAGTAGTCGGCCTATCACGGCGATCAGAAGTCGTGTTCAACTCGGCTCGAGATCTCCACCCCAAGTCGTGGATATGGGTGCACGAACATCGCCGATATAGTCACCCCCTCCGGTTATTCCCACCCCTTCAGCGAAAAAACTGGGCATAACTTTCCCCCTGGGCATCGAAATGGATTATGTGCCACAATTCGGAATCGGCACTCCGAGACGGTCGACAAGGCGTTGGTTTTGCGGAATTCTGTTCCGGGGCCGAAATTCGCCGCGTAGCGTGTGTATTAGTACACCGATTGTCGTACCCGTTGGGTAGGACGAGGATATTGTTTGCCCGGCGATCGAAAACGTCCGCTAGGCCCCAATTCAGAATCGGCACTTCGACCCCGTCGGCAAAAGCTCGCATTCGTAGATTTCCGGTTCGGCGCCCAAATTCCTCTCCGGGAGCGTGGTTGCGGGCTGCCGATGCGATCGCATATGGACACCCCTTCGCTCAAATGGGCATAACTTTCCGCTCGGTTATCAGAATTGCTTATAAGACCCCAATTCGGAATCGGCACTCAGAGGCGCTCGTCGCCCCCGTATCGCCTTAGGCGATAAGACGTCATTTCATGGTCGAAAAACCTTCGTTTCGCACTTCAAAAATGCGATTCTAGCCGACGATCTTCCTGATTCCAAAGTTTTCTTGCAGTAGCACCTCCCTCGATTACGCGAATCGCTGGCGAGGCCACATGGAGTTGGCCGATAACGGCGATCGAAAGTTGTGTTCAACTCGACTCGTGATCTCCACCCCAAGTCGTGGATATGGGTGCACGAATATCGCCGATATAGTCACCCCCTCCAGTTTATTTCCACCCCTTCAGCGAATGAACTGGGCATAACTTTCCCCCGGGCATCGGAATGGCTTATTTCACAAGAATTCTGAATCGGCACTCCAAGACGGTCGACAGGGCGCTGGTTTCACGGAATTCCGTTCCGGGGGCCAAAATTCACCGCGTAGCGTGTGTATTAGTACATCGATTGTCGTACCCGTTGGGTAGGACGCGGATATTTGTTCGCCTGGCAATCGGAAACGCCCGCAAGGCCCCAATTCAGAATCGGCACTTCGACCCGGTCGGCACAAGGTCGCATTGGGAGATTTTCCGTCCGGCGGCCAAATTCCTCTCCGGGAGCGTGGTCGCAGGCTGCCGATGCGATCCCATGGGACACACCTTCGCTCAAAGGGGCATAACTTTCGCTCGGTTATCAGAATCGCTTATAAGACCCCAATTCAGAATCGACACTCAGAGGCGCCCGTCGTTGCCTGATTGCCTAGGGCAATAAGGCGTCATTTTGGGGTCTAAAAACATTTGTTTCGCACGCTGAAATTTTGATTTTAGTCGACGATCTTCCCGATTCCACTGTTTTCTTGCAGTAGCACCTCCCTGATTACGCAAATCGATGGCGGGGCAACTCAAGGAATCGGCCTATCACGACGATCGGAAGTCGTGTTCAACTCGGCTCGAGATCTCACCCAACGTGGTGTGGTATGGGTGCACGAACATCGCTGATATAGTCACCCCCTCCGGTTTAATCCCACCCTTTCAGCGAAAGAAGTGGGCATAACTTTCCGCCGGGGCATTGGAATGGATTATGTGACCACAATTCAGAATAGGCACTCCGAGACGGTCGACAAGGCGTTGGTTTCGGGGAATTCCGTTCCGGGGCCGAAATTCGCGCGTAGCGTGTGTATTAGTACACCGATTGTCGTACCGATCTGGTAGGACGCGGATATTTGTTCGCCCGGCGATCGGAAACGCCTACAAGGCCCCAATTCAGAATCGGCACTTCGACCCGTCGGCAAAAGGTCGCATTCGAAGATTTCCGGTCCGGCGCCCAAATTCCTCTCCGGGAGCGTGGTCGCGGGCTGCCGATGTGATCACATACGGACACCCCTTCACTCAAACGGGAATAACTTTCAGCTCGGTTATCAGAATTGCTTATAAGACCGCAATTCGGAATCGGCACTCAAAGGCGTACGTCGCCCCCTTATTGTCTCTATGATAAGACGTCGTTTCGGGGTCGAAAAACGTTCGTTTCGCACTTCAAAAATGCGATTCTAGCCGACGATCTTGCCAATTCCAAGGTTTTCTTACAGTAGCACCTCCCTCGATTACGCGACTCGTTGGCGGGGCCAACACATGGAGTCGGCCGATAACAGCGATCGAAAGTTGTGTTCAACTCGACTCGTGATCTCCACCCCAAGTCGTGGATATGGGTGCACGAATATCGCCGATATAGTCACCCCCTCCGATCTATTCTCACCCCTTCAGCGAAAGAACTGGGCATAACTTTCCGCCCGGGCATCGGAATGGCTTATTTGACCACAATTCTGAATTGGCACTCGGAGACGGTCGACAGGGCGCTGGTTTCACGGAATTCCGTTTCGGGGCCGAAATTCGCCGCGTAGCGTGTGTATTGGTACGCCGATTATCGTACCCGTTGGGTAGGACGCGGATATTTGTTCGCCCGGTGATCGGAAACGCCCGCAAGGCCCCAATTCAGAATCGGCACTTCGACCCGTCGGTACTAGGTCGCAATCGGAGATTTCCGGTCCGACGCCCAAATTCCTCTCCGGAGCGTGGTCGCGAGCTGCCGATGTGATCGCATACGAACACCCCTTCGCTCAAACGGGCATAACTTTCCGCTCGGTTATCAGAATCCCTTATAAAACCCCAATTCGGAATCGGCACTCAGAGGCACCCGTCGCTGCCTTATTGTCTTAGGCAATTTAACGTCATTCGGGGTCAAAAAACCTTGTTTCGCACTTCGAAAATGCGATTCTAGCCGACGATCTTCCAGATTCCAAGGTTTTCGTGCAGTAGCACCCCCCTCGATTACGCGAATCGCTGGCGGGGCCAACACATGTAGACGGCCTATCACGGCGATCGAAAGTTGTGTTCAACTCGACTCGTGATCTCCACCCCAAGTCGTGGATATGGTTGCACGAACATCGTCGATATAGTCACCCCTTCGGTTTATTGCCACCCCTTCAGCGAAAGAACTGGGCATAACTTTCCGCCCGGGCATCAGAATGGCTTATGTGACCACAATTCAGAATCGGCACTCCGAGACGGTCGACAGGCCATTGGTTTCGCGTAATTCCGTTCCGGGACCGAAATTCACCACGTAGTGTGTGTATTAGTACACCGATTGTCGTACTGTTGGGTAGGACACGGATATTTGTTCGCCGGCAATCGGAAACGCCCGTAAGGCCCCACTTCAGAATCGGCACTTCGACCCAATCGGCACAAGGTCTCATTCAGAGATTTTCTGTCCGCGCCCAAATTCCTCTCCGAGAGCGTGGTCGCGGGCTGCCGATGCGATCGCATACGGACACCCCTTCGCTCAAACGGGCATAACGTTCCTCTCGGTTATCAGACGCTTATAAGACCTCAATTCAGAATCGGCACTCAGAGGCGCCTAAGGCAATAAGACGCTGTTTTGGGGTCAAAAAACATTCATTTCGCACTTGGAAAATGCGATTCTTGCCGACGATCTTCACGATTCCAAGGTTTTCTTGCAGTAGCACCTCCCTCGATTACGCGAATCGCTGCGGGGCTAAAACATGGAGTCGGCCTACCACGGCGATCGGAAGTCGTGTTCAACTCGGCTCGAGATCTCCACCCCAAGTCGTGGATATGGGTGCCCAACGAACCTCGCCGATATAGTCACCCCCTCCGGTTTATTTTTCTCACCCACCCTTCAGCGAAAAAACTGGGCATAACTTTTCGACCGGGCATCGAAATAGATTATGTGACCACAATTCGGAATCGACACTCCGAGACGGTCGACAAGGCGTTGGTTTCGCGGAATTCCGTTCCGGGGCCGAAATTCGCCGCGTAGCTTGTGTATTAGTACATCGATCGTCGTACCCGTTGGGTAGGACGAGGATATTTGTTCGCCCGGCGATCGAAACACCCGCTAGGCCCCAATTCAGAATCGGCACTACGACCCCGTCGGTAAAAGGTCACATTCGGAGATTTCCGTTCCGAAGCCCAAATTCCTCTCCAGAGCGTGGTTGCGGGCTGCCGATGCGATCGCATACGGACATCCCTTCGCTCGAACGGGCATAACTTTCCGCTCGGTTTTCAGAATAGCTTATAAGACCCTAATTCGGAATCGGCACTCAGAGGATCCCGTCGCCCCCTTATAGCCTCAGGCGATAAGACGTTATTTCGGGGTCGAAACCTTCGTTTCACACTTCGAAAATGCGATTCTAGCCGACGATCTTCCCGATTCCAAGGTTTTCTTGCAGTAGCACCTCCCTCGATTACGCGAATCGCTGGCTGGGCCAACACATGGAGTCGGTCGATAACGGCGATCGAAAGCTGTTTTCAACTCGACTCGTGATCTCCACCAAGTCGTGGAAATGGGTGCACGAATATCGCCGATATAGTCACCCCCTCCGGTTTATTCCCACCCCTTCAGCGAAAGAACTGGGCATAACTTTCCGCCCGGGCATCGGAATTACTTATTTGACCACAATTCTGAATCGACACCTCCGAGACGGTCGACAGGGCGCTGGTTCACGGATTTCGTTCCTGGGCCGAAATTCCCGCGTAGCGTGTGTGTTAGTACGCCGATTGTCGTACCCGTTGGGTAGGACGCGGAATATTTGTTCGCCCGGCATCGGAAACGTCCGCAAGGACCCAATTCAGAATCGAGACTTCAACCCGGTCGGACACAAAGTCGCATTCGGAGATTTTCTGTCCGACGCCCAAATTCCTCTCCGGAGCGTGGTTGCGGGCTGCCGATGCGATCGCATACGGACACCCCTTCGCTCAACGAGCATAACTTTCTGCTCGTTTATCTGAATTGCTTGTTAGAACCCCAATTTGGAATCGGCACTCAGAGGCGCCCGTCGCCCTATTTTTGCCTCAGCGATAAGACGTCGTTTCGGGGTCAAAAAACCTTCGTTTCGCACTTCAAAAATACGATTCTAGTCGACGATCTTCCCGATTTGAAGGTTTTCCTTGCAGTAGCACCTCCCTCGATTATGCGAATCGCTGCGGGGCCAACACATGGAGTCGGCCGATACGGCGATTGAAAGTTGTGTTCAACTCGACTCGTGATCTCCACCCCAAGTCGTGGATATGGTGCACGAATATCGCCGATATAGTCACCCCCTCCGATTTATTCCCACCCCTTCAGCGAAAGAAATGGCATAACTTACTGCCCGGGCATCGGAATGGCTTATTTGACCAAAATTCTGAATCGGCACTCCGAGACGGTCGATAGGGCGCTTGTTTTACGGAATTCCGTTTCGGGACCGAAATTCACCGCGTAGCGTGTGTATTAGTACGCCAATTGTCGTACCCGTTGGGTAGGACACGAAAATTTGTTCGCCCGGCGATCGGAAACGCCCGCAAGGCCCCAATTCAGAATCGGCACTTCGACCCGGTCGACACTAGGTCGCAATCGAGATTTCCGGTTCGACGCCCATTCCTCTCCGGGAGCGTGGTCGCGGTTTGCCGATGCGATCGCATACGAACCCACCCTTCGCTCAAAGGACATAAATTTTTGCTTGGTTATTAGAATCACTTATAAAACCACAATTCGGAATCGGCTCTCAGAGGTGCCCGTTGCCGCCTTATCATCTCAGCGATAAGATGTCGTTTCGGGGTCGAAAAACCTTCGTTTCACACTTCGAAAATGCGATTCTAGCCGACGATCTTCCCGATTCCAAGGTTTTCTTGCAGTAGCACCTCCCTCGATTACGCGAATCGCTGGCGGGGCCAACACATGAGTCGGTCGATAACGGCGATCGAAAGCTGTGTTCACTCGACTCGTGATCTCCACCACCAAGTCGTGGAAATGGGTGCACGAATATCGCCGATATAGTCACCCCCTCCGGTTTATTCCCACCCCTTCAGCGAAAGAACTGGGCATAACTTTCCGCCCGGGCATCGGAATTACTTATTTGACCACAATTCTGAATCGACACTCCGAGACGGTCGACAGGGCGCTGGGTTCACGGAATTTCGTTCCTGGGCCGAAATTCACCGCGTAGCGTGTGTGTTAGTACGCCGATTGTCGTACCCGTTGGGTAGGACGCGGATATTTGTTCGCCCGGCAATCGGAAACGTCCGCAAGGACCCAATTCAGAATCGAGACTTCAACCCGGTCGGCACAAAGTCGCATTCGGAGATTTTCTGTCCGACGCCCAAATTCCTCTCCGGGAGCGTGGTTGCGGGCTGCCGATGCGATCGCATACGGACACCCCTTCGCTCAAACGAGCATAACTTTCTGCTCGGTTATCTGAATTGCTTGTAAGACCCCAATTTGGAATCGGCACTCAGAGGCGCCCGTCGCCCTATTTTTGCCTCAGCGATAAGACGTCGTTTCGGGGTCAAAAAACCTTCGTTTCGCACTTCAAAAATACGATTCTAGTCGACGATCTTCCCGATTTGAAGGTTTTCTTGCAGTAGCACCTCCCTCGATTATGCGAATCGCTGGCGGGGCCAACACATGGAGTCGGCCGATAACGGCGATTGAAAGTTGTGTTCAACTCGACTCGTGATCTCCACCCCAAGTCGTGGATATGGGTGCACGAATATCGCCGATATAGTCACCCCCTCCGATTTATTCCCACCCCTTCAGCGAAAGAAATGGGCATAACTTACTGCCCGGGCATCGGAATGGCTTATTTGACCAAAATTCTGAATCGGCACTCCGAGACGGTCGATAGGGCGCTTGTTTTACGGAATTCCGTTTCGGGACCGAAATTCACCGCGTAGCGTGTGTATTAGTACGCCAATTGTCGTACCCGTTGGGTAGGACACGAAAATTTGTTCGCCCGGCGATCGGAAACGCCCGCAAGGCCCCAATTCAGAATCGGCACTTCGACCCGGTCGACACTAGGTCGCAATCGGAGATTTCCGGTTCGACGCCCAAATTCCTCTCCGGGAGCGTGGTCGCGGGTTGCCGATGCGATCGCATACGAACACCCCTTCGCTCAAAGGGACATAAATTTTTGCTTGGTTATTAGAATCACTTATAAAACCACAATTCGGAATCGGCTCTCAGAGGTGCCCGTTGCCGCCTTATCATCTCAGGCGATAAGATGTCGTTTCGGGGTCGAAAAACCTTTGTTTCGCACTTCGAAAATGCGATTCTAGCCGACGATCTTCCCGATTCGAAGGTTTTCTTGCAGTAGCACCTCCCACAATTACGCGAATCGCTGGCGGGGCCAACGCATGGAGGCGGCCTATCACGGCAATCGAAAGTTGTGTTCAACTCGACTCGTGATCTCCACCCCAAGTCATGGATATGGGTGCACGAACATCGCCGATATAGTCACCCCCTCCGGTTTATTCCCACCCCTTGAGCGAAAGACCTGGACATAACTTTCTGCCCGGGCATCGGAATGGCTTATGTGACCACAATTCAGAATCGGCACTCCGAGACGGTCGACAGGGCGCTGGTTTCGTGGAATTCCGTTCCGGGGCCGAATTTCACCGCGTAGTGTGTGTATTAGTACACTGATTGTCGTACCTGTTGGGTAGGACGCGGATATTTGTTCGCCCGACGATCGGAAATGCCCGCAAGGCCCCAATTCATAATCGGCACTTCGACCCGGTCGGCACAAGGTCGCATTCGGAGATTTCCCATCCGGCGCCCTAATTCCTCTCCGGGAGCGTGGTCGCGGGCTGCCGATGCGATCGCATACGGACACCCATTCGCTCAAACGGGCATAACTTTCCGCTCAGTTATCAGAATCGCTTATAAGACCCCAATTCAGAATCAGCACTCAAAGGCGTCCATCGCTGCCTGATTGCCTAAGGAAATAAGATGTCATTTCGGGGTCAAAAAACATTCGTTTCGCACTCTGAAATTGCGATTCTATCAGACGATCTTCACGATTCCAAGGTTTTCTTGTAGTAGCACCTCCCTCGATTACGCAAATCGCTGGCGGGGCCAACTCAAGGAGTCGGCCTATCACGGCGATCGGAAGTCGTTTTCAACTCGGCTCGAGATCTCCACCTCAAGTCGTGGATATGGGTGCACGAACATCGCCGATATAGTCACCCCTTCTGGTTTAATCACACCCCTTCAGCGAAAGAACTGGGCATAACATTCCGCCGGGCATCGGAATGGCTTATGTGACCACAATCGGAATCGGCACTCCGAGACGGTCGACATGGCGTTCGTTTCGCGGAATTCCGTTCCGGAGCCGAAATTCACCGCGTAGCGTGTGTATTAGTACAACCGATTGTCGTACCTGTTGGGTAGGACGCGAATATTTGTTCGCCCGGCGATCGAAAATGCCCGCAAGGCCCCAATTCAGAATTGGCACTTCGACCCGGTCGGAACAAGGTCGCATTCGGAGATTTCTGGTGTGGCGCCCAAATTCCTCTCTGGGAGCATGGTCGCGGGCTGTCGATGCGATCGCATACGAACCCCACTTCGCCCAAACGGGCATAAATTTCCGCTCGGTTATCAAAATCGCTTATAAGACCGAAATTCAGAATCGGCACTCAGAGGCGCCCATTGCTGCCTGATTGCCTAAGGCAATAAGACGTCATTTTGGGGTCGAAAAACCTTCGTTTCGCACTCTGAATTGCGATTCTAACCGACGATCTTCCCGATTCCAAGGTTTTCTTGCAGTCGCACCTCCCTCGATTACGCAAATCGCTGGAGGGGCCAACTCATGGAGTCGGCCTATCACGGCGATCGGAAGTCGTGTTCAACTCGGCTCGAGATCTCCACCCCAAGTCGTGGATATGGGTGCACGAACATTGCCGATATGGTCACCCCCTCCGGTTTATTCCCACCCCTTCAGCAAAAGAACTGGGCATAAATTTTCGCCCGCGCATCGGAATGGCTTATGTGACCACAATTCGGAATCGGCACTCCGAGACGGTCGACAAGGCGTTGGTTTTGCGGAATTCCGTTTCGGGTCCGAAATTCGCCGCGTAGCGTGTGCATTAGTACACCGATTATCGTACCCGGAGGGTAGGACGCGAATATTTGTTCGCCCGGCGATCGAAACGCCCGCCAGCCCCCATTTCAGAATCGGCACTTCGACTCGGTCGACACAAGGTCGCATTCGGAGATTTCCGGTCTGACGCCCAAATTCCTCTCCGGGAGCGTGGTCGCGGGCTGCCGATGCGATCGTATACGGACACCACTTAGCTCCAACGGGCATAACTTCCTCTCGGTTATCAAAATTGCTTATAAACCCAATTCAAAATCGGCACTCAGAGGCACCCGTCGCCCCCTTATCGTCTCAAGCGATAAGACGTCGTTTCGGGGTCGAAAAACCTTTGTTTCGCACTTGGAAAATGCGATTCTAGCCGACGATCTTCCCGATTCCAAGGTTTTCTTACAGTAGCACCTCCTTCGATTACGCGAATCGCTGGCGGAGCCAACACATGGAGTCAGACGATAACGGCGATCGAAAGTTGTGTTCAACTCGACTAGTGATCTCCACCCCAAGTCGTGGATATGGGTGCACGAACATCGCTGATATAGTCACGCCCTCCGGTTTATTCCCACCCCTTCAGCGAAAGAACTGAGCATAACTTTCAGCCCGGACATCTGAATGACTTATGTGACCACAATTCGGAATCGGCACTCCGAGACGGTCGATGGGGCATTGGTTTCACAGAATTCCGTTCCGGGACCTTAATTCGCCGCGTAGCGTGTGTATTAGTACACCGATTGTCGTACCCGTTGGGTAGGACGCGGATATTTGTTCGCCCGGCGATCGAAAACGCCCGCCAGCCCCCATTTGAGAATCGGCACTTCGACTCGGTCGACACAAGGTCGCATTCGGAGATTTCCGGTCCGACGGCCAAATTCCTCTCCGGGAGCGTGGTCGCGGGCTGCCGATGCGATCGCATACGAACACCCCTTCGCTCAAACGGGCATAACTTTCCGCTCGGTTATCAAAATCGCTTATAAGACCCCAATTCGGAATCGGCACTTAGAGGCTCCCGTCGCTGACTTATTGCCAAAGGCAATAAGACGTCATTTCGGGGTTGATAAACCTTCGTTTCTCACTCTGAAATTGCGATTCTAGCCGACGATCTTCTCGATACCAAGGTTTTCTTGCAGTAGCACCTCCCTCGATTACGCAAATCGCTGGCGGGGCCAACTCATAGAGTCGGCCTATCACGGCGATCGGAAGTCGTGTTCAACTCGGCTCGAGATCTCCACCCCAAGTCATGGATATGGGTGCACGAATATTATCGATATAGTCACCTCCTCCGGTTTATCCCCCCCCCCCCCCTTCAGCGAAAGAACTGGGCATAACTTTCTACCCGGGCATCAGAATGGCTTATGTGACCACAATTCGGAATCGGTACTCCGAGACGGTCAACAAGCATTGGTTTTGTGGAATTCCGTTCCAGAGCCGAAATTTGCCGCGTAGCGTGTGTATTAGTACACCCATTGTCGTACCCGTTGGGTAGGACGCGAATATTTGTTCGCCCGGTGATCGAAAACGCCCGCAAGGCCCCAATTCAGAATCGGCACTTCGACCCGGTTGGCACAAGGTCGCATTCGGAGATTACCGATCCGGCGCCCAAATTCCTCTCCGGGAGCGTGGTCGCGGGCTGCCCATGCGATCGCATACAAACACCACTTCGCTCAAACGGGCATAACGTTCCGCTCTGTTATCAGAATCGCTAATAAAACCCCAATTCGGAATCGGCACTCAGAGGCGCCCGTAGCCCTCTTATCACCTCAGGCAATAAGACGTCATTTTGGGGTCGAAAAATCTTTATTTCGCACTTCGAAAATGCGATTCTAGCCGATGATCTTCCCCATTCCAAGGTTTTCTTGCAGTAGCACATCCCTCGATTATGTGAATCACTGGCGAGGCCATCACATGGAGTCGGCCTATGACGGCAATTGGAAGTCGTGTTCAACTCGGCTCGAGATCTCCACCCCATGTCGGGGATATGGGGGCATGAACATCGCCGATATAGTCACCCCCACCGGTTTATTCCCACCGTTCAGTTAAAGAACTGAGTATAACTTTCCGCACAGGCATCAGAATGACTTATGTGACCACAATTCGGAATCGACACTCCGAGACGATCGACAGAGTGCTGGTTTCGCGGAATTCCGTTTCGGGGCCGAAATTCGCCGCGTAGCATTTGTATTAGTACACCGATTGTCGTACCCATTGGGTAGGATGCAGATATTTGTTCGCCCGGCGATTGGAAACGCCCGCAAGGCCCCATTTCAGAATCGGCACTTCGACCCGGTCGGCATAAGGTCGCATTCGGAGATTTCCGGTCCGGCGCCCAAATTCCTCTCCGGGAGCATGGTCGCGGGCTGCCGATGCGATCGCATACAGACACCCATTCGCTCAACCGGGCATAACTTTCCGCTCGATTATCAGAATCGCTTATAAGACCCCAATTCAGAATCGGCACTCAAAGGCGCCCGTTGCCCCCTTATCGTCTCAGGCGATAAGACGTCGTTTCGGGGTCGAAAAACCTTCGTTTCGCACTTCGAAAATGCGATTCTAGCCGACGATCTTTCTGATTCCAATGTTTTCTTGCAGTAGCACCTCCCTCGATTATGCGAATTGCTGGCGGGGCAACACATGGAGTCGGCCGATAACGGCAATTGAAAGTTGTGTTCAACTCGACTCGTGATCTCCACCCCAAGTCGTGGATATGGGTGTACGAACATCGCCGATATAGTCACCCCCTCCGGTTTATTCCCACCCCTTCAGCGAAAGAACTGGGCATAACTTTCCGCCCGGGCATCGGAATGGCTTATGTGACCATAATTCGGAATCGGCACTCCGAGACGGTCGACAACGTGGTGGTTTTGCGGAATTCCGTTCCGGGGCGGAATTTCTCCGCGTAACGTGTGTATTAGCACACTGATTGTCGTACCCGTTGGGTAGGACGCGAATATTTGTTCATCGGACGATCTGAAACGCCAGCAAGGCCCCAATTCAGAATCGCAATTCGACCCGGTCGGCACAAGGTCGCATTCGGAGATTTCCGGTCCGACGCTCAAATTTCTCTCCGGGAGCGTGGTCGTGGGCTGCCGATGCGATCGCATGCGGACACCACTTCGCTCAAACGGGCATAACTTTCCGCTCGGTTATCAGAATCGATTATAAAACCCCAAATCAGAATCGGCACTCAGAGGCGCCCGTCAACCCCTTATCGCCACAGGCGATAAGACACCATTTCAGGGTCAAAAAACCTTTGTTTCGCACTTCGAAAATGCGATTCTAGCCGACGATCTTCTCGATTCCAAGTTTTCTTGCAGTAGCACCTCCCTCGATTATGCGAATTGCTGGCGGGGCCAACACATGGAGTCGGACGATAACGGCGATCGAAAGTTGTGTTCAACTCGACTCGTGATCTCCATCCCAAGTCGTGGATATGGGTGCACGAACATCGCCGATATAGTCACCCCCTCCAGTTTATTCCCACCCCTTCAGCGAAAGAACTGGGCATAACTTTCCGCCCGGGCATCGGAATGCCTTATGTGACCACAATTCAGAATCGGCACTCCGAGACGGTCGACATGGAGCTGGTTTTGCGGAATTCCATTCCGGTGACGAAATTTTCCGCGTAGCATGTGTATTAGTACACCGATTATCGTACCCGTTGGGTAGGACGCGAATATTTGTTCGTCCGGCGATCGGAAACGCTCGCAAGGCCCCAATTCAGAATCGGCAGTTCAACCCGGTCGGCACAAGGTCGCATTCGGAGATTTCCGGTCTGACGCCCAAATTCCTCTCTGGGAGCGTGGTTGCGGGCTGCCGATGTGATCGCATACGGACACCCCTTCGCTCAAACAGCATAACTTTCCGCTCGGTTATCAGAATCGCTTATAAGACCCCAATTCGGAATCGGCACTCAGAGGCGCCCGTCGCTGCCTAATTGCCTAAGGCAATAAGACGTCATTTCGGGGTCGAAAAACCTTCGTTTCGCACTCTGAAATTGTAATTCTAGCCGACGATCTTCCCGATTCCAAGGTTTTATTGCAGTAGCACCTCCCTCGATTATGCAAATCGCTGGCGGGGCCAACTCTTGGAGTCGGTATATCACGGCGATCGGAAGTCGTGTTCAACTCAGCTCAAGATCTCCACCCCAAGTCGTGGATATGGGCACATGAACATCGCCGATATAGTCACCCCCTCCGGTTTATTCCCACCCCTTCAGAGAAAGAACTGAGCATAACTTTCCGCCCAGTCCTCAGAATGGCTTATGTGACCACAATTCGGAATCAGCACTCCGAGACGGTCGACAAGGCACTGGTTTCTCGGAATTCCATTTCGGGGACGAAATTCACCGCGTAGCGTGTGTATTAGTACACCGATTGTCGTACCCGTTGGATAGGATGCGGATATTTGTTCGCCCGGCGATTGGAAATGCCCGCAAGGCCCCAATTCAGAATCGACACTTCGACTCAGTCGGCACAATGTCAAATTTGGAGATTTCCGGTCCGGCGGCCAAATTCCTCTCCGGGAGCATGGTCGCGGGCTGCCGATGTGATCGCATACGGACACCCATTCGCTCAAACGGGCATAACTTTCCGCTCGGTTATCAGAATCGCTTATAAGACCCCAATTCGGAATCGGCACTGAGAGGCGCCCGTCGTTGCCTGATTGCCTAAGGAAATAAGACATCATTTCGAGGTCGAAAAACCTTCTTTTCGCACTTCAAAAATGCGATTCTAGCTGATGATCTTCCCGATTCCAAGGTTTTCTTGCAGTAGCACCTCCCTCGATTACACAAATCACTGGCAAGGCCAACACATGGAGTCGGCCTATCATGGCAATTGGAAGTCGTGTTCAACTCGGCTCGAGATCTCCACCCCAAGTCGTGGATATGGGCGCATGAACATCGCCGATATAGTCACCCCCTCCGGTTTATTCCCACCTCTTCAGCGAAAGAACTGAGCATAACTTTCCGCCCAGACATCGGAATGGCTTATGTGACCACATTCGGAATCGGCACTTTGAGACGGTCGACAGGGTGCTGGTTTCGCAGAATTCTGTTTCGGGGCCGAAATTCACCGCATAGCGTGTGTATTAGTACACCGATTGTCGTACCCGTTGGGTAGGACGCAGATATTTGTTCGCCCGGCGATTGGAAACACCCGCAAGGCCCCAATTCAGAATCGGCACTTCGACCTGGTAGGCATAAGGTCGCATTCGGAGATTTCAGGTCCGGCGCCCAAATTCCTCTCCGGGAGCATGGTCGCGGGCTGCCGATGCGATCGCATACGGACACCCCTTCGCTCAAACGGGCATAACTTTCCGCTAGGTTATCAGAATCGCTTATAAAACCCCAATTCGGAATCGGCACTCAAAGGCTCCCGTCGCCCTCTTATTGCCTCGGGCGATAAGACGTCGTTTTGGGGTCGAAAAACCTTCGTTTCGCACTTCGAAAATGCGATTCTAGCCGACGTTCTTCCTGATTCCAAGGTTTTCTTGTAGTAGCACCTCACTCGATTACGCGAATCGCTGGAGGGGCCAACACATGGAGTCGGCCGATAACGGCGATCGAAAGTTGTGTTCAACCCGACTCGTGATCTCCACCCCAAGTCGTGGATATGGGTGCACGAACATCGCCGATATAGTCACCCCCTCCGGTTTATTCTCACCCCTTCAGCGAAAGAACTGGGCATAACTTTCCTCCCGGGCATCGGAATTGCTTATGTGACCACAATTCGGAATCGGCACTATGAGACGGTCGACAAGGTGCTGGTTTCGCGGAATTCCGTTCTGGGGCCGAAATTCACCGCGTAGCGTGTGTATTTGTACACCGATTGTCATACCCATTGGGTGGGACGCATATATTTGTTCGCCCGGCGATTGGAAACGCCCGCAATGCCCCAATTTAGAATCGGCACTTCGACCCGGTCGGCATAAGGTCGCATTCAGAGATTTCCGGTCCGGCGTCCAAATTCCTCTCCGGGAGCATGGTTGCGGACTGCCGATGCGATCGCATACGTTAAGTTTATCAATGTTGTTTTCTACCAAGATTCTGATGTTCTGTGGATTTTCTGTAATCTATGCATGAGTAGGGTGTTCGGTTAGACTCTGTCAAGTATGAATTGTTATTGTTACGCAGCAGGAAAGAGTGATAATGATGTATGGAAGTTGTGTAATATTCTAAAAGCATTCTCTTTATTTAATTAAATAGAAAATGAATTAGTTACAAGCTGATCCATGATGTGTTGTTTTAACTAGGATTCATACTGCTGTTGGATGAGATTTCAGACCCATTGTGCTCAGTTTTGCACAGTAATTTGCATGATTCTTTCACTGTTGTACCATGTGAATTAGTTTAAGTTTATGAGAATTAATCATGAGAATGATAAAAAACTCAAAAAAATTATGAAATTCACATGTGTAAAGTATGATTTGAAATAGAATTTCTATCAAAATTTTGGAATTTTTGGAGCACTGTATGTACTGTTATGATTTTCTGAATGGTAAAATGTGCATAGAAATCAATTAATGGAGAAAAGAGCATGAATGAGAAACCATGATGAAATCAGTAAAAGTAGTGTCATGTTAGGTTACTGTTATGCAGAATCATGATGACTCCAGAAAAGAGAAATTGTGTTATGAAATCTTGCATTATAGTTTAGTTAATTTTTGCATGAACTTATAAATTGCATGTGGTAGTTTCATAATTGCATGAAAATGTGTATATTACATTTCTGAAATAAAATGGTCAATGAGACATTGCTATTATAGAGATTCCTATATGGAACTACACCATGGAATGCCCCTATGGTAATGGTTCACCTACATGAATTGACTACTGAATCCGTGGGCAACAGATTGAAATCCAAGAGGTAGACATGTTCTACTAGTTAAGGTGGGAAGGACTTTCTCCGGTATTGCGCAATAATCAAGACTTCATCACTATTTTGTCTAGGTGATAAGTGAATGCTACATGCTACATGATCTTTATTATAGTGGGGCTATATCTTGGCAACTATGCTACACGATAAATGATCTACATGCTACATGACAAATGAACTACATGCTACATATTAATTGACTACATGCTATAGATTTGAATTGCTAAGACTTGCTTGTAGTATTCGTTGGTAAGTCACCTTATATGCTTTTGGAACTGTTGTATATGTATTTATATCTTCAATTTGAAAAGTATTCGTTAAAGTATCTGTTGTCTCTAGCTTTGGTAGACGTTAGACTGCTTGATACTTGGAAGCTTCCAGTCAATCGTCTTTTATCCATTTGTGCACGCAAAGAAATAGGATCTTCTGGCGTCTATATGGTCCAACGTTGTATGACAGAATGTCTTTCGGGCCCTGCATACATTAAATGCTAGAACAGTAGACAGCTAGGCTATCTCTTGTTGTCAGTAAACGTTGATGTGAATATTCACCAAAATAGTAATGCCAAATAGATTGTTCTAAAAGATACACATAGAGTAAGCATAATGGTAGACGTTATCGTCTGCATGCATGCAGAGATACGTTCAGTCTACATTTAATGCAAAGGTGTCAGAAGGATATGCGTGACAACTTTGACTATTTAATGTTTTGACCAGTAGAAAAATCGTTATAATCTAATATCAAATTGTTATGCAAAACAAATCATTATGATCACTTACCAAATCGTTACACGAAGCAAATCGTTATGATAAACTTAACAAATCGTTACGCGAAGTAAATCGTTATGATAAACTTAACAAATCGTTTCACGAAGCAAATCGTTGTGATAAAGTTAACAAATCGTTACGCGAAGTAAATCGTTATGAAAAACTTAACAAATCGTTTCACGAAGTAAATCGTTATGATAAACTTAACAAATCGTTTCGCGAAGCAAATCGTTATGATGACCGAAGAAATCGTTGCGATGAGCGAATCGTTACGAAGTCTAAAGAAATCGTTGCGATGAGCAAATCGTTACGAAGTCCAAAGAAATCGTTGTGATGAGCAAATCGTTACGAAGTCTGAAGAAATCGTTGCGATGAGCGAATCGTTACGAAGTCCAAAGGAATCATTGCGATGAGCAAATCGTTATGATTACTAAAGGAATCATTGCGATGAGCAAATCGTTACGATGACTAAAGGAATCGTTGCGATGAGCAAATCGTTATGATGACTGAAGA
Organism: Colocasia esculenta; assembly: GCA_014218235.1. Taxonomy (NCBI): domain Eukaryota; kingdom Viridiplantae; phylum Streptophyta; class Magnoliopsida; order Alismatales; family Araceae; genus Colocasia; species Colocasia esculenta. The sequence continues at coordinate 1,327,885 of CM024761.1, forward strand.
AATCGTTGCGATGAGCGAATCATTACGAAGTCTAAAGAAATCGTTGCGATGAGCAAATCGTTACGAAGTCCAAAGAAATCGTTGCGATGAGCAAATCGTTACGATGGCTGAAGAAATCGTTGCGATGAGCGAATCGTTACGAAGTCTAAAGAAATCGTTGCGATGAGCGAATCGTTACGAAGTCCAAAGAAATCGTTGCGATGAGCAAATCGTTACGATGAATGAAGAAATCGTTGCGATGAGCGAATCGTTACGAAGTCGAAAGAAATCGTTGCGATGAGCAAATCGTTACGAAGTCCAAAGAAATCGTTGCGATGAGCAAATCGTTATGATGACTGAAGAAATCGTTGCAATGAGCGAATCGTTATGAAGTCTAAAGAAATCGTTGCGATGAGCAATCGTTACGAAGTCCAAAGAAATCGTTGCGATGAGCAAATCGTTATGATATCAAATTGTTATAGCCCTATTGAAATCGATATACACTAAGGAAATCGTTGTGATTTTCAACAGAAGTCGATGTGGACTTAGAGAAATATCGTACTGAACTTGACATGCTATAGATGTACTAATACTTACCAGATGGACTTGATTTTCCTTGAGATTTTTCCTGTGCTCACAATCTTATAGAATGAATGTTAGAAAACTTGAGAAGGTTTTGTTAATCATATTTTGTTATTCACCAAAATTAATATGTAATTAATTAGAATTACATGAGAACAGACTGATCATCAAACATACTGATCATCACCGTGAAAGGACAGATTTGGAAATTTCCGGTCCGACGCCCAAATTCTTCTCCGGGAGCGTGGTCGCAGGCTGTCGATGAGGTCGCATACATACACCCCTTCACTCAAACGGGCATAACTTTCTGCTCGGTTATTGGAATCGGTTAGAAGAGTCCAATTAGGAATCTGCACTCAGAGACTCTCGTTGCCCTCTTATTACCTCAAAGATAAGATGTCGTTTCGGGGTCGAAAAAACTTCGTTTTGCACTCCAAAATTGCGATTCCAACCGATGATCGCCCGGTTTCCAAGGTTATCTCACAGTAACGTCTCCCCCGATCACGTTTATCCCGGGCGGGGAAGACACTCGGAGTCGGCCTATCACGGCGATCGGAAGTTGTGTTCAACTCAGCGCGAGAACTCCTCCCCAGGTCGTAGATATGGGTGCACATATAGTCATCCCTTCCGGATTATTCCCACCCCTTCCGCGAAAGAACTGGGCATAACTTTCCGCGCGGGTATCGGAATCGCTTATGTGAGCACAATTCGGAATCGGCACTCCGTGACGGTCGACATGATGCTGGTTTCGCTGAATTCCGTGTCGGGGCTGAATTTCCACCGCCAATCGTGTGTACTAGTGCATCGATTGTTGTACCCCTTGGGTAAGATGCAGATATTTGATCACGCGGCGATCGGAACCACCCGCGAGTCCCCAATTCGGAATCGGCACTTCGATCCGGTCATCACAAGGTCAGATTCGGAGATTTCCGGTCCAGAGACCAACTTCCTCTCTCGGATTGTGGTCGCGGGCTGCCGATGCAGTCACATACGGACACCCCTTCGCTCAAACGGGCATAATTTTCCGCTCGGTTATCGAAATCGGTTATAAGACCCTAATTCAGAATCGACACTTAGAGACGCTCGATGCCCCCTTATTGCCTCAAGAATAAGATGTCATTTCGGGGTTGAAAAACCTTCATTCGCACTCCAAAATTGCAATTCCAGCCGACGATCACCCTGTTTCCAAGGTTATCTCGCAGTAACGTCTCCCTCGATCACATTTATACCGGGCGGGGCAGCCACTCAGAGTCGGCCTGTCACGGCGATCGGAAGTTGTGTTCAACTCAGCGCGAGAACTCCTCCCCAGGTCATAGATATGGGTGCACAAACATCGCCGATATAGTCATCCCTTCTGGATTATTCCCACTCCTTTCGCGAAAGAACTGGGCATAACTTTTCGTCCGGATATCGGAATCGCTTATGCAAGCACAATTCAGAATCGGCACTCCGAGATGGTCGACAGGATGCTGGTTTCGCTGAATTCCGTGTTGGGGCCAAAATTCCACTGCCGATCGTGTGTACTAGTACACCGATTGTCATACCACTTGGGTAAGATGTGGATATTTGTTCCCGCGTCGATCGGAACCGCCCGCGAGTCTCCAATTTCGAATCAGCAATTCGACCCGATCATCACAAGGTCGGATTCAGAGATTTTCGGTCCGGCGCCTAAATTCCTCTCCGAGAACGTGGTCGCGGGCTGCCGATGCGGTCGCATACGGACACCCCTTTGCTAAACGAGCATAACTTTCCGCTCAGTTATCAGAATCGGTTATAAGACCCCAATTCGGAATCGGCACTCAGAGACGATCGTCGCCTATTGCCTCAGGGATAAGATGTTATTCCGGGGTCGAAAATCCTTCGTTTCACACTCCAAAATTGCGATTCTGGGCGACGATCTCCCTGTTTCCAAGGTTATCTCGCAGTAACATCTCCCTCGATGACGTTTATCTAGGGGGGGGCAGCCACTCGGAGTCGGCCTGTCATGGCGATTAGAAGTTGTGTTCAACTCGGCGCGAGAACTCCTCCCCAGGTTGTAGATATGGGTGCACAAACATCATCGATATAGTCACCCCTTCCGGATTATTCCCACCCCTTCCGTGAAAGAACTGGGCATAACGTTCCGCCCAGGTATCGAAATCACTTATGAGAGCACAATTCGGAATCAACACTCCGAGACGGTCGACAAGATGCTGGTTTTGCCGAATTCTGTGGCGGGGTCGAAATTCCACCGCCAATCGTGTGTACTAGTGCACCTATTGTCGTACCCCTTGGGTAAGACGCAGATATTTGTTCGCGCGGCGATCAGAACCACTTGCGAGTCCCCAATTCGGAATCGACACTTCGACCTGGTCGTCACAAGGTCAGATTCAGAGATTTTCAGTCTGGCGCCCAAATTCCTCTCCGGGAGCGTGGTCGCGGGCTGCCGATGCAGTAGCATACAGACACCCCTTCGCTCAAATGGGCATAAGTTTCCGCTCCGTTATTGGAATCGGTCATAAGACCCCAATTCGGAATCGGCACTCAGAGACACTCGTCGCCCCCTTATTACCTCAGGAATAAGATGTCGTTTAGAGGTCGAAAAACCTTCGTTTCGCACTCTAAAATTGTGATTCCGGCCGACGATCGCCACGTTTCCAAGGTTATCTCACAGTAACGTCTCCCTCGATCACATTTATCCTGGGCGGAGCAGCCACTCGGAGTCGGCCTGTTACGGCGATCGTAAGTTGTGTTCAATTTGGCGCAAGAACTCCTCCCCAAGTCATATATATGGGTGCACAAACATCATCGATATAGTCACCCCTTCTGGATTATTCCCACCCTTTCCGCGAAAGAACTGGGCATAACTTTCCGCCCGGATATCAGAATCACTTATGCGAGCACAATTCTGAATTGGCACTCCGAGACGGTCAACAGGATGCTGGTTTCACTGAATTCCGTATCGTGGCCAAAATTCCACCGCCGATCGTATGTACTAGTACACCGATTGTCGTACCCCTTGGGTAAGACGCAGATATTGTTCGCGTGGCGATCGGAACCGCCCGCGAGTCCCCAATTTAGAATCGGCACTTCGACCCGGTCGTCAAAAGGTTGTATTCGAAGATTTTCGGTCCGGCGCCCAAATTCCTCTACGGGAGCATGGTCGCAGGCTTGCCGATGCGGTCGCATACGGACACCCCTTCGCTCAAACGGGCATCACTTTCCGCTCGATTATCAGAATCGGTTATAAGATCCAAATTCGAAATCGGCACTCAGAGACGATCGTCGCCCCCTTATTGCCTCAGGGATAAGATGTCGTTTTGGGGTCGAAAAACCTTCATTCGGCACTCCAAAATTGAGATTCTGGCCGACGATCTCCCTGTTTCCAAGGTTATCTCGCAGTAACGTCTCCCTCGATGACGTTTATCCCGGGCGGGGCAGCCACTCGGAGTCGGCCTGTCACGACGATCAGAAGTTGTGTTCTACTCGGCACAAAACTCCTCCTCAGGTTGTAGATATGGGTGCACAAACATCGCCGATATAGTCACCCCTTCCAGATTATTTCCACCCCTTCCACGAAAGAACTTGGCATAACGTTCCGCCTGGGTATCGGAATCGCTTCTGAGAGCACAATTCGGAATCGGCACTCCGAGACGGTCGACAAGATGCCAGTTTCGCTGAATTCTGTGCCGGCGCCGAAATTCCACCGCCAATCGTGTGTACTAGTGCATTGATTATCGTACCCCTTGGGTAAGACACAGATATTTGTTCGCGGCGGTGATCAGAACCATCCGCGAGTCCCCAATTCGGAATCGGCACTTCGACCCGGTCGTCACAAGGTCAGATTCGTAGATTTCCAGTCCGGTGCCCAAATTCCTCTCCGGGAGCGTGGTCGCGGGCTGCCGATGCGGTCGCATACGGACACCCCTTCGCTCAAACGGGCATAAATTTTCGCTCGGTTATCGGAATCGGTTATAAGACCCCAATTCAGAATCGGCACTCAGAGACGCTCGTTGTCCCCTTATTGCCTCAGGGATAAGTTGTCGTTTAGAGGTCGAAAAACCTTCATTTCGCACTCCAAAATTGTGATTCCGGCCGACGATAGCCACGTTTCCAAGGTTATCTCACAGTAACGTCTCCCTCGATCACGTTTATCCTGGGCGGGGCAGCCACTCAGAGTTGGCCTGTCACGGCGATCGGAAGTTGTGTTCAACTCGGTGCAAGAACTCCTCCCCAGGTCGTAGATTTGGGTGCACAAACATCGCCGATATAGTCACCCCTTCCAGATTATTCCCACCCTTTCCGCGAAAGAACTGGGCATAACTTTCCGCCCGGATATCTGAATCACTTATGCGAGCACAATTCGGAATCGACACTTCGGGACGGTCGACAGGACGTTTTGCTGAATTCCATGTCAGGGCCGAAATTCCACCGTCGATCGTGTGTACTAGTACACCGATTATCGTACCCCTTGAGTAAGACGCAGATATTTGTTCACGCGGCGATCAGAACCACCCGCGAGTCCTCAATTTGGAATCGACACTTCGACCCAGTCATCACAAGGTCGGATTTGGAGATTTCCAGTCTGGCGCATAAATTCCTCTCCGGGAGCATGGTCGCGGGTTACTGATGCGGTCACATACGAACACCCCTTCGCTCAAACGGGCAGAACTTTCCGCTCAGTTATCAGAATCTGTTACAAGACCCCAATTCGGAATCGGTAATCAGAGACGCTCGTCGCCCCCTTATTGCCTCAGGATAAGATGTCATTTCAGGGTAAAAAAACCTTCGTTTCGCACTAAAAAATTGTGATTCCGGCCGACGATCGCCCTGTTTCCAAGGTTATCTCACAGTAACGTCTCCCTCGATCTCGTTTATCCTGGGCGGGGCAGCCATTCGAAGTCGACCTATCACGACGATCGGAAGTTGTGTTCAACTCGGCGTAAGAACTCCTTCCTAGGTCATAGATATCGGTGCACAAACATCGCCGATATAGTCACCCCTTCTGGATTATTCCCACCCCTTCCGCGAAAGAACTGGGCATAACTTTCCGTCCGGATAACAGAATTGCTTATGCGAGCACAATTCAGAATCGGAACTCCGAGACGGTCGACAGGATGTTGGTTTTGCTGAATTCTGTGTCAGGGCCAAAATTCCACCGCCAATCATGTGTACTAGTACACCGATTGTCGTACCCCTTGGGTAAAACGCGGATATTTGTTTCCGCGACGATTGGAACCGCCCGCGAGTCTCCAATTTCGAATCAGCAATTCGACCCGGTCGTCACAAGGTCAGATTCAAATATTTCCGGTCCGGCGCCCAAATTCCTCTCCGGGAACGTGATCGCGGGCTGCCGATGCGATCGCATACGGACACCCCTTCGCTCAAACGGGCATAAGTTTCCGCTCGGTTATCAGAATCGGTTATAAGACCCCAATTCGGAATCGACACTCAGAGACGCTCGTTTCCCCCTTATTGCCTCAGGGATAAGATGTCGTTTAGGGTCGAAAAATCTTTCTGCTCGGTTATCGTTTCGGGGTCGAAAAACCTTCGTTTCGCACTCCAAAATTCCGATTTCGGCCGATGATCGCCTCGTTTCCAAGGTTATCTCACAGTAACATATCCCTCGATCACGTGAATCCCAGGTGGTAGCCACTCAGAGTCGGCCTGTCACGGCGATCGAAAGTTGTGTTCAACTCGGTACAAGAACTCCTCCCCAGGTCGTAGATATGGGTGCACAAACATCGCCGATATAGTCACCCCTTCTGGATTATTCCCACCCCTTCTGCGAAGGAATTAAGCATAACTTTTTGCCTGGGTATCGGAATAACTTCTAAGAGCACAATTCAGAATCGGCACTCCGAGACGGTCGACAAGACGCTGGTTTTTCTAAATTCCGTGTCGGGGCCGAAATTCCACCACCGATCGTGTATACTACACCGATTGTCGTACCCCTTGGGTAAGACGCGGATATTTGTGCGCGCTGCGATCAGAACCGCTCGCTAGTCCCCATTTCGGAATCGGCACTTCGACTCGGTCGTCACAAGGTCGGATTCGGAGATTTCCGGTCCGGCGCCCAAATTCCTCTCGGGAGCGTGGTCGCGGGCTGCCGATGCGGTCGCATACGGACACCCCTTCGCTCAAACGGGCATTACTTTCCACTCAGTTATCGGAATCGGTTATAAGACCCCAATTCAGAATCGGCAATCAGAGACGCTCGTCGCCCCCCTATTACCTCAGGGATAAGATGTCGTTTCAGGGTCAAAAAATCTTCGTTTCACAAAAAAAATTGTGATTCCGGCCAATGATCGTCCAGTTTCGCAGCTTATCTCGCAGTAACGTCTCCCTCGATCACCTTTATCCCGGGTGGGGCAGCCACTCGGAGTCGGCCTGTCACGGCGATCGGAAGTTGTGTTCAACGCGGTGCGAGAACTCCTTCCCAGGTCGTAGATATGGGTGCACAAACATCGCCGATATAGTCACTCCTTCCGGATTATTCCCACCCCTTCCACGAAAGAACTGGGCATAACTTTCCGCCCGGGTGTCGGAATCGCTTATAAGAGCACAATTCGGAATCGGCAATCCGAGACGGTTGACAACATGCTGGTTTCGCTAAATTCCGTACCAGGGCCGAAATTCCACCACCAATCGTGTGTAGTAGTACACCGATTGTCGTACCCCTTGGGTAAGACGCGGATATTTGTTCACGCGGCGATCGGAAGCACCCGCGAGTCCCTAATTCAGAATCGACACTTCCACCCGGTCGTCACAAAGTCGGATTCGGATATTTCTGGTCCGGCGCTCAAATTCCTCTCTGGGTGCGTGGTCGCGGGCTGCCGATGCAGTCACATACGAACACCCCTTCGCTCAAATGGGCATAACTTTCCGCTCAGTTATCGGAATTGGTTATAAGACCCCAATTCAGAATCGGCACTCAGAGACGCTCGTCGCCCCCTTATTCCTCAGGGATAAGATGTCTTTTCAGGGTTGAAACACCTTCGTTTCGCACTCCAAAATTGGGATTCCAGTTGATGATCACCCCGTTTTCAAGGTTATCTAGCAGTAATGTCTCCCTCGAGCATGTTTATCCCGGCGGGGTAGCCACTCGGAATCGGCCTGTCACGGCGATCGGAAGTTGTGTTCAACTCGTCGCGAGAACTCCTCCCCAGGTCGTAGATATGGGTGCACAAACATCGCGGATATAGTCACCTCTTCCGGATTATTCCCACCCCTTCTGCGAAAGAATTGGGCATAACTTTCTGCCTGGGTATCAGAATCAGTTATGAGAGCACAATTCAGAATCGGCACTCCGAGACGGTCGACAGGACGCTGGTTTCGCTGAATTCTATGTCGAGGCCGAAATTCCACCGTCGATCGTGTGTACTAATACACCGATTGTCGTACCCCTTGGATAAGACGCGGATATTTGTTCACGTGGCGATTAGAACCACTCGCGAGTCCCCAATTCAGAATCGGCACTTCGACCCGGTCGTCACAAGGTTGGATTCGGAGATTTTCGATCCGGCGCCCAAATTCCTCTCCGGGAGCGTGGTCGCGGGCTGCCGATGCGGTCGCATACGGACACCCCTTTGCTCAAACGGGCATAACTTTCCGCTCGATTATCAGAATCGGTTGTAAGACGTCAATTCGGAATCGGCACTCAGAGACGCTCGTCGCCCCCTTATTGCTTCAAAGATAAGATGTCGTTTCAGGGTCGAATACCTTCGTTTCGCACTCCAAAATTGTGATTTCGACCGACGATCGCCCCGTTTCCAAAGTTGTCTAGCAGTAACGTCTCTCTCAATCACGTTTATCCTGGGCGGGGCAGCCACTCGGAGTCGGCCTGTCACGGCGATCAGAAGTTGTGTTCAACTCGGCGCGAGAACTCCTCCCCAGGTCGTAGATATGGGTGCACAAACATCACCAATATAGTCATCCCTTCTGGATTATTCCCACCCCTTCCGCGAAAGAACTGGACATCACTTTCCGCCTGTGTATCAGAATCGCTTATGAGAGCACAATTCGGAATCGGCACTCCGAGACGGTAGACAGGATGCTGGTTTCGCTGAATTCCGTGCCGGGGCCGAAATTCCACCGCCAATCGTGTGTACTAGTACACTGATTGTCATACCCCTTGGGTAAGACAAGGATATTTGTTCGCGCGGTTATCGGAACCACCCTCGAGTCCCCAATTCGGACTCGGCACTTCGACCCGGTTGTCACATGGTCGGATTCGGAGATTTCCGGTCCATCGCCCAAATTCCTCTCCGAGAGCGTAGTCGCGGGCTACCGATGCGGTCGCATACAGACACCCCTTCGCTCAAACAGGCATAACTTTCCGCTCGGTTATCGGAATCGGTTATAGGACCCCAAATCGGAATCGGTTATAGGACCCCAATTCAGAATCGACACTCAGAGACGCTCGTCGCCCCCTTATTGCCTCAGGGATAAGTTGTCGTTTCGGGGTCGAAAAACCTTCATTTCGCACTCCAAAATTATGATTTCAACCGACGATCGCTCCGTTTCCAAGGTTATCTCACAGTAACGTCTCCCTCGATCATGTTTATCCCAGACGGGGCGGCCACATGGAGTCGGCTGGTCAAGGCGATCGGAAGTTGTGTTTAACTCGGCGCGTGAACTCCTCCCCAGGTCGTAGATATGGGTCCACAAACATCGTCGATATAGTCACCCCTTCTGGATTATTCTCACCCCTTCCGCGAAAGAACTGGGTATAACTTTCCGCCCGGATGTCGGAATCGCTTATGTGAGCACAATTCAGAATCGACACTCCGAGATGGTCGACATAACGCTAGTTTCGCTGAATTCCATGTCGGGACCAAAATTCCACCGCCGATTGTGTGTACTAGTACACCGATTGTCGTACCCCTTGGGTAAGACGCGGATATTGTTCACGCGGCGATCGGTATCGCCTGCGAGTCCCCAATTCAGAATCGGCACTTCGACCCGATCGTCACAAGATCGGATTCGGAGATTTTCGGTCCGGCGCGCAAATTTCTCTCCGGAAGTGTGGTCGCGGACTGCCGTTGCGGTCGCATACGAACACCCCGAGAAGCCAACACGGAGCTTACAAAGTTGAAGAGTAATGTTGGAGAGGGACAGGAGCAACACAGGGAGTGAGATGGGAAGGCGGAGGGCTGGGACTGACTTAATTAGATGCGCCTCTCTCCCCTCTCAATTGGAGCTGGAGAAGAAACTATTTTACCCTCATGTCATTCCGCAAGGGTCTACCAATGAGGATGAGGTGGAGAAGGAGAGTTTGGGAGACGAGGCTGATGAAGTAGAGAAATCCTAGAGCTGACGATGTACGTATATAATTGAGGCACATACCCCACCATATATTTTATGGGTGCATTTTATGTAGTATTGTCGGTGATTTCACTCTCGAAATTCAACTCATAATTCGTGTGTATGTTTATGTTTGGAAATTAATGTTGCTGACAACGGATATACGGGACAAATGTGATTAAATTCTCATATCTATTGTTACATGCATGTTGAAGAATCAACTTCACGCGGGTTTGCTCGTCCTTGGGGCCCGCGGGGGGAGTAGGATTTTGTAAGAAAATAATTTTATAATTAATTTATTTAACTATTAAGTATAAGATAAATTAATTAAAAATTTTAATTAGATATTTGATTTATTTTTTAGTCTCTAACAGAGTTGTAACTCATTACAATAATTATTATCTGCTGTTATAATATATATTAAGTCCTACTATAATAAGACCTTCGTATTATAGGAAGTGACTCTTAATTAATTTGTTCTTAAGTATATAATAATTATGAGAGACTTTTAATTAACTAATAATTTTTTTTAGATAAGTTAATTAATAATCTCTGACTATAATAGAAGATGTCTTTGTTATAACAGATTTTAACATATACTATAACAGAAGATAACACTCTTGTAATAAGTTATGTCTATGTCCGGGCATATGGGCCCACACATGCTTCATCTACCGATCGGTATTTGTGTGGTCATGGTGATACCCACCCCCGCCAAGGGCTTACCTTGGGGGTCGGTGCCATGTGCCATTAGGGTCATGTCGTTATTTGACATGTACCCTCTCTTCTGGTACTGCCTCCATTTCGGTGGGCGTGTACCGTGCTCTCCCCCTATCAACCAAGATAAGGGGAGATGCTGCCAAATTTTTGCCGTGAAGGACGAATCAGCAAGGGACCCTTTTCCTCTCTTAAAAGAAACCCCCAAAGTCTAATGGAGTGGCGCCGAATTGCGAATAGAATCACGTTGCACCCCTTTCAAAAGAATAAGAGAGTTAATGGAGGGAATGCTTCATTATAACAATGGCAAATGGGCAAATCGAAGAATTTCGCGTTGCACATGTTTTAAAAGAGCAAAAGATCAAATCAAAATCTTTTCATGATAAAGGTAAAAGTAAGCAAATAGACCAGCTCATATTTTTACAAGTTTCAAATGAAACAAAAGAACAAATTGAAACCCTTTTTTTGACATAAGAAAGTAAAGGAGCAAATGGCTCATTCTTGCCACTTGCATGTTTTTCAAAAGAACTAAAGAACATTTTCATGGTAAAAGAGAAACAAAAGATCAAATTGAACATTTCTCAAGCAACAAATGACAAAAGGCCATCTCATGTTTTATAAAAGAACAAACTGTCAAATTGAACTTTTCCAAACAAATAAAAGACTCTCTCACGTTTTCAAAAGAACAAAAGACCCAAATGAGAACCTGTTTTGTAATAAAAGAGCAAATGTGTTTTCAAAAGAGCAAGAGACTGATTTGAGAATGTTTTCATGTCAATGAAAAGAATCAATGGGCAAATGCGTAAAAAGACCCATTAGATCAGCTGAAGCCTCTCTTTGATGGGCAAAGAGCCAACACCTTTGAGGTTGGTCTCACCCATATGAGGGGCGGTTTTGGGCCCAAAGGCAGGCTTATTGGGCTATCCATTACATGTGCTAAGTATGGGGGCATGAGTGTTATATGCTTAACCCTTGGCTTGCAAATGGATGTCCCCTTAAGCATGAAATCCCTTAATGGGCCACTTAAAGCCACAGAAGACCTGAACCTTAGAGAGGCCCAAACAGTGATCTAATGGGTCTCTTACAAGGGATGCTAAGCAAGAAGGCATGGGCATTGGTTGCCCAACCTCTTAGCTAGCAAAATGGAAGCATTTTTAAGGCAAATGGGCCCATTTGGGGGCGGTCTTAACAGTGGAAATCTGAGCTATTAAGGGTTCAAAACAGAGGGTTTAAGGGGATCTATTGCATGCAATACCAAGCTTTAAGCATGGGCATTGATTGCCCAACTTATTTGCTTGCAAAGGGGGCATGTCCCCAAGATGAAATGCACTGAAATGGGCTATTATGGACAGTAGAAAACCTGCACTTTTAAGGGTCAAAACAGCAAGTTAATAGGTCTCTTACATAAGGTGCTAAGCAAGAAGGCATGAGCATGGGTTGCTCAACCTCTTGGCTAGCAAAGGGGTATGTCCCAAGGGTGGAAAGCACATAAAATGGGTCTTTTAAACATCAGAAAATCTGAACTCTTTTGGGGGAAAAACAGTGAGGAAGACCTCATTTATGAAGGCCCAAACAGTGAGAAAGATCCCTCTCTTGAAGGCATACAATGGGCCCATGTAGACTCCAAGAGAGGGGGGGCGGCCCAAGCATTGCAAGGGGGGCTGTTTAGAGACCTTAGAACAGTCAAAACTTCTCATAAACGGGATGAAAGAACAGTGAGCAAACCTCACATTCCTTTAAGGAACCCCATGGGAGATTTGTTCTTTAGGAGGCCCAAACAAGGCCCATATAGCCCCATCCTCTCAAAACCTCATTTATTGAGGCATGAAGAGGTATGGAGGTCTCATATGTATTCCTTGAGATGAGAGGAGGTCCACCATGTAAAAGATGGCCCCTCTCCATCCCGTGGCCTTTAGTAGCACCAAAACCAAAGAAAAAAATTTAAAACTCATGCAAGCATTAAATGCAAGAGAGTGAGGGAATGATGCATCACAAGACACAAGGGACAAAAGGACACATGATGCTTCTTTTTCTATTGCTAAGGAGAAGAGGAGAAGTACAAACAATGAAAGAACAAAAGAGAGGGGGAGAGGAAATCCTACGCCACCCACTCATCTCTCTCTCCTTTTTTCTCACATGATATGACCACACATCAATGTGGTATCTCTTCTTCCTCTCTTTCTCTCTTTCTTTTTCTTTTCCCTCACCTTTCCCCCTGCAAGAAGCTTCACGGGTGGCACTTGGAGGGAGAGGAGAAGAAAGGTTGCAGCAGCAGTTGCCCCTTTGAGAGGAAGAAGCTTCTCTTCTTCTTCTTCTTTTCTTCTTGCCCAAGCTCCCAGCCGAGCCCCTCCTTTCTCTTCTCTCTGTTCTCTTTCTACTCTCTTAAGAACCAGCCTTGGCCAGCCCCTTTTCTTCCTCTTAGAAGACTCTAGAAGGCCACCCAAAAGATGCCCAAGCAGCCATCTGCCCCTCCCTACGCAGACCCCTCCTTTTTGCCATTTTAGGCAACTTTTGGGAGGTGTTCCCATAGCTTAAGCTCACCCCCAATTTTCATGGGTGAGATGGGCTTTGTAAGTAGCCTTGAAATCTTCATGGGTGGGTCATGTAGATGGGTGCAATTTCTGTGGGGCTTTTGCTTGTAGAATGGAGTTGGGCCGGCTAAAAGGGCAACAGGCCCATTAAGGATTTTAGGTGTCCACAAATGCCCCCCACCCGAGGGTGGTGCGAGAGGGCACGCGAAGCGACATCCGCGGGTGCGTTGTAGCTCATTTAACTATTTACACTAATACAAGCAGGTCTTTGGACTTGTTGCTGTGCCAGTGGTCTAATAGTCTCTTCGGGGTCTTTTGCTTTCCTTTGATGATGTTGTCCGCGGATGACGGATGCGCGTTCCTCTTAGTGAGCAACTGGGGCTCTATTTCTTCTTTTTTTTTGAAATTTCTTTTCGTGCAGGGCCAAAACGATTCGGCGGGGTACGCCAGCCGACCTGGGGGTGTCGATTCGGCGAGCCCCCTACTCGATTCGGCGGCCTCGCGGCTTGGGCTGGCCGAGGGCGGCTAGGGCGTCGGACCGGCGCGGTTCAGGGGTCCCCGGGCCGGTTCGGCTCGGGCGGACCGGAGCGGGCGGCTCGCGCTTTCCCCCCTTTTTTTCTTTTCCTCAAAAGGCGCGCCATGCCTCTTCTTCTTCCTCGCCTCTTCTCTCTTCTCTCTTCTCGTCTCTTTCTTCTCTTCTCCGAGGGCGACGACCTCTTCTCCCCCCTTCGTCTTCCTCCCATCCGGCGACGACGAGGGCAGCGCGCAGCAGGCATCGGCGGTGCGGCGAAGCGGCAGCGACGGAGGCGGCGACGAGGGCGGCGCGTGGCAGGCGTCGGCGGTGCGGCGAGGGCGGCTGTGGCAGACGTTGGCGGTGCGGCGAGGGCGGCGCGCAGCAGGCGTCGACGGCGCCGGGCGAGCTCCATCGGCGAGGAGGAGCGCGGACCGCGGGGAGCCCGGACAGCGAGCGACCCGTGAAGGGTTCCCGAGGGCGGTGGAGGCAGGCAACCAGTGCCCGCGACGGGGGAGACCGTGGTAGGACACCGACGGCGGCCCTTTTGATGCGTTTTTGTTTTCCCTCTTTTGGGGTTTCTATTGTGGCGCCGGCTGTGGGCCTTGGGCGGTGGGTAGAGCCCGGAAGGGGGGTTTTTTCAGAGGGGCGACACCGAAGGGCTTGCATGCCCTTCTTCTCTCTCTTTGTCTCTTGTGCATGCGGGCACAGGGTCCGGGGGAAACCAGGGCACTGTATGCTCTTTGAGGCCGTGGGGCCTTCTTGTACAAGGAAAAGCCCGTACGCGTCTGGGGTTCGGTGGGGTCTTCCCCGATCCAAACACGAAGGGGAAAGGCTCGGTAGGTCCCAGGGCCGGTAGGGGACTATTGAGGAAACTCCTCCAGTCTGAGGTTCTTTTGCTCGTTTTTTGCTCAGGCGATAGGATGGGGCCCAATGCCCCTATAGGACCGCCAAAGGGTCTCTTCGAATTTTAGCAATTAATGGGGGCCCTTTAGAGTGGGCGGGTCCCGAGTGAGTCCCTTTAGCTCAAAAGAGTCATCGCGTGGCAACGACGCTTTTAGAGTAGCTTCAGTGGGGCCCGAGCCTCTTGTAGGGCCGTGAGAGAGCTTTTGTAGACTCGGATGTCTTTTGCCGATGGGGGCCCATTTAGAGTCGACGGGGCGCCCCTCTTGTGCCTTTTCGTTCACATATCGCCACCTCGAATGGTGGGGCCTCATGAGGGTAGCGATGACTTATCACCGCTTTAGCGAGGCCCAGAGCCTCTAGGGGGTCGGAGAGGACATTTTAGGTCCCAGGGTCCGCTGCTTCCTTTTCCTTGGTGGAGGCCTGACTCGAATCGGCGGTGCTTCCATCAGTACGATTTTTTTTCTCCGCGCTCAGACTTTGAATGGCGGGTCTCTTGACTGCGGCCAGGCACTGGGCTACTCCTCCCTATAGGCTGGTCCTCTGGGATGGCTGTGGTTCCCGGAGAACCATTTGACATGCTTGCATGTCTTTGTTTGGGACCATCTCGCCTTAGTGCGTGGATGAGTACCCACTGACACCCCCTTTGTATGCTTGACAAGGGGAGGGCTGCCGAAATTTTGTCTGATTTGTGTGTCTGTTCAGCTTATTGACATAATTTTCTTTTCCTACTGCAGACACCATGGCTGCCCAATCTCCTGCTGGTGCTGCAGACCATCTGGAAGGTGTTCCGCTGTTATCATGGGAGGACTTTCCCAGGCTGAGCCAAGGTCATGATAGAATTGCCATGCTAGCTGACTCTTCCGACGATGAGGCGGACACAATGGATGAATCAAGGCTTGACATCGGTTCAACATCAATCTCCTTTGCCTGCGACGAGGATTATAAAGTTGATTATCCGAAGGATAAGCATTTGATGTTGTTCCTCCACTCTTATGCCCCGAGCGGGAAGAAGGAATCCTTTGTGACTCGGGACGTGGAAGCAGCTATTTTGGAGGCCCGAGACAGCTTGGCCAATTGCGTCCCCCGGTCTGAACCCATTTATCAGATCGGTGAACCCCGGCGGCGAGCTCCCGTCCTAGGGCTAGGGGACTTGAACCCTGCGGACAACAAGCTTACCCGCGCACCCACCTTTACCCCAGCGAGGTGGGACAACTCGGCGGGTCGCATAAACAGGGAGAAGTCAATCTTTGGACTGTTCTTGTGGCCGTTAAAATGGGGCTACAGGGATGAGCCCTTTCTATTAGACTGCTTGGCCATTCGTTTCAAGGACCAGCTAGCAGCTGGATGGTTCGGGGATCTGCGAGCGGCGGACGCTCATCATTTCCGGTCTTTCGCCGTGGAGGCCGCTGAATTTGTGCTCCATCACTATGCACCGATCCTGGTGACTGCAGGGGTCTATAATAGTATATTCGCAGCCAGATATCGGTATCCCTCTCTCAAAGGGGCTCTGTTGCGAATTGGCGGAGGTGTTCGTCCCCGAGTTTAACACCTTCTATACAGCAGAGGGAGAGACCTCGCTGGATTTGTGGAGTCTGCATCAATTGACAGGGCTGCCCCTTGATGGGGAGCCCTATGAGGAAGTGTGCCTGCCTGATTTCTTAAAGACAGGACCAATGGTGAAGACGAGTACTGCTTGGGGTACTCGTACAGATATTTGATGAAAGCATATCGCCACCTCAGCCTCAATTGCCGCGTTGGGCGGGCCAAGAAGAGGGAGAGCGGAAGAAAATCAGCCTCCATGTATGGCTAACTTATTTCTTTTCGACCCAGAAGCGCTATGAATTTCGCTTGTGCTGGCGTGGCTGTTGCCAGGAGGAATTCAGGTCGGCAGAAGGTGACCCTCCCGGAGTCCATTCTCAAAGGTCGCCTCTCAGGGCCAAACCCAACGAATGCTGATCCGTACACTCACTGTGCGGCCTATCTAGCATATTGGCTCTGCTCCTTTGCCCTGCCAGTGGGTGACGAAACAGTCCTCCGCCCGGAGGTCATATATCCCACCTGTCAGATGGCTTGGGGGATAAAATTATCTTTGTGCCCAGCGGCTCTCTGCCTAGTGTACCGGCCCTTGGCGAACTGCATCGCCATTCATTTCCGGGGCGACACCGCGTGATCGGCCCTTGGCACTTCATCAGTGCGTGGGCATGTAGTCTATTTCCGGAGTTTGCTCCGAGATCTCTTCAGTCCCCACGGCTGTTCCCGAGGATGCTAGAGTTTGCAAGCGCAGAACCTCAGTCTACTTATACTCAGCTCTTTGAGATCCGGGGGAAGCTGACGAACATTCCCACTGATTCCCCGGGTAAGATCCATTTTTGGCATTTAGCCAGCCACACAAGTCCATTGGTCAATCGCTACCGGGAATGCACGGACAGCACAGTGGAGAGTTATGTGCATCCCTCCAGCGGCCGGAGAGTGACCAGATCGTTGTTGGAGCCGGAGCTTAGAGATTGGGCCTTATCTATTCGGCCCAGCGTACTGACATTCTGCCGGGGGAGTATTGTCTATTTAGAGCCTTACTATCCGTTCCGATTCAGTCGGAATTTCGGATATGATCAGCACATCCCTTGCTCGGCGGCCAAATTTGATGTGCCCGCCAGAGCTGTAGCAGGGGCCCAGATTGTAGAGCAGGCCCGTAGATGGTGGGACTTTTTCCACCGCTTTGATACATCGAGCTTTCGAATGCCAGTGCCGGGTCGCACCCCTCGTGTCACATCGGACTATATCAAATGGTGGAACGCCCGCACAGGTTTTTATCGGGCTTGCAAGACCGAATGCTGGGATGCCGCAGAACGCCGGCTCTTGAAGTTGCAGCCTCAGCCGGTTATCGATATGGATAGGGACCACCTGATGCGGTTGAAGTCGAACGACACCAGGGCCGTCGACCACTATTTTAAAGCAAGGCTTTCAGCCAAGCAAGGGCATGCCCCTCCTTCACTAACTCTGGCCAAAGTCGCGAAGGATAAGTTTTCATTGACTTTACAACGTCTGGGGGGTATCAGGTCGGAACGGCTGGCTGTGGCACAGCCGTGGCCCATCGAAGAAGCCCGGCCATCCATAGTGTCTCAGAGTGGGAGGTTGATACCAGCTTCCCCTACAGGGCATTCCGGACGCGGCCGGAATCTGACCGCACTCGTTATGAGCACACTTCTTGGTTGTTTGTACTGCTTCATTCTCACATTTGACGGTCGAGGCGACTATGGGTGATTCTAGAGCAGGAGCTGCACGTTGCTTTTCACTATGCAGACGGCTGGGGCATAGATTCCCTCAGCCTCTATTATTTCCTGTCTTCAGTCGGCCGAGGGACTTAGCCATTTTTGCAGAAGATTGCTGCCGGATCAATGATGTGTGTTGGCTAATCCTTGCGGCGGCTTCTCGGGCACAGCAGAGTGTGCACACCTATTGCCCCTAAGCCGTTTCTATAATGGCATAGCAGGTATCCTTTTCTTTTCTCGGACTTGACTGTCCTTTGTTCTCTTATCACGCCTCTTTGGTCTTTTACGCTTCTTTTTCTTCCTCAGATCCCTCAGCGGGTGGCCGACGGCGGAGGTACCATGAGCTCAAACGAGAGTCCAAAGGCCGGTCTACTTTGCTGAGGAGAAGCTTCTCTTCGCCCTCCTATGGAGAGGCCGACGAAGCGGAAGCCGAGAATGGCGAGCAACATTGCCAAAGCCAAGCGGGCCCTGAAGAAGAGCGGGAAGAATCTCTCCCCAAGACTAGCTCCGTAGAGGGTCCATCGATACCCTCTTTTGAGGAATTTTCCCTGCAACGAGACCGTGACATTCCGTCAGGTAGTCGTTAACTCATTCCGCTTTTCTTTTGGTACTTGTGTTCTCATTTTGCCCATTTTCTCCGTTGACGTTAGGTGACGCTCCTTCGGTGACCGAACACCCTATTGAAGAGCAGGACTTGTACATGCCACCTGCCGTACCTTCCACCGTACCTTCCGTGCCGGCGGCAGGTTAGGGTCACAGCAGAACTTTCGCTACAGACCACTTATGGAGTTATCTTTTATCTTCTATTAATGCCACATCTTTTTGTCGTTAGCTGCAGCCGTTACGTCTTCCCAGGCCAAAACGCGGGCAAGCGCCCAGCCAAGAAGAGTGCGGCTCGGAGAGCCAAGAGGCCGTCTGGCACTTTTAGAGTGAGTACTCGTGCGGCCGGCAGATTGGCCCTCACAAAAATTCGACAGGGCAGCCGTGCTATTTCCCCGGAGGAGTTGCAGAGTCCTGTCACTATCTCCTCCGATAGTTCCTCGAACGAGGATGAAGATGGCACCCCCTCCTCTTCGAGTATAAGCCTTTCTGTTGAGAAGAGCCCGTTGAAGGGGGCAAAGAAAGAACGAATCTCCGCACTTGACGATATAGGGGAGGATTCTGCGAGCAGTGCAGAGCAATCTCCTGTTGACAGTGCCGACTCGGATACCGTTGCCTCACCCGAGCTTGCTTTTGTAAGCGCCAGTCTTTGCTTCTGCGGTCTAGGCCTTTTTGTATGCGAGCGGCTCACAAAATCTCTTCTGGTCTCGTGCAGGATCTCGAGCAAGATCCAGATGTCCTCTCACCTGAAACCTCGCCGACAGTTGGCGTTGATTTCGTGGACACTGAAAGAACAGAGCCCGACCTCCCGCCAATTTCTGTCATACCTGACGTAGCCGAAGAGACCATGCCTGGGGGAAGAGAAAGTTTTCCCCGGGTCTCTTCTAGCGATCCCTCTGGATCTCTTCTTCAGGCGCCCACTGCCTTAGTTGTGCCTGCTTCCACTGACATACCGAAGGCCATTGCTGGGGGTGTCCCTGTTTCAGCTGTGGTGGACGTCACGCACAGTCTCCCTTTGACAAATGTCAGTGTTCTTTCAGCCGAACTGCCCTCCTCTTCTAGAGAGGTGGACGGCAGCTTGTGGGCGGAGATAGATGCTGAAGTGGAATTCCAAGTACCAGCCGTCGTGCCTTCAGGGGACATTTTCCCATCCGACTTCATGATCCAGCAACAGCTGTCTGGGTTACGTTCGATGGTGCAGAAGAACCCGAACGTACCTTATGGAACTGTGAAATCTATTGCGGACCAGATGACGGGGGTTCTTGTCCTCATGGGGTGCCCATTGACCGCTTTGGCGAGCAGGGTTATCATGCTACTCAAGCTTTTGAAGCGGCGCGCTTTCATTCAGCACGAATTGCCCAACATGCTTGCCGCTCTGGAAGTGCAGCAGTCTGACTGCGAAGCTGTGCTGAAGCCTATTCACGACGATCGAGAGCACCGTCGGTCTCTTGTCGAGGGATATGATGGAGAATTGGCAATTCTGAAATTCCGGATAGCCGACTTGGAAGCTGAGCTAGCTGCTGCAAGGGCCCGACAAGTGCCCTCGCCGATTCTCGTGTAGAGCAAGAGCAGGCAATTTCCCTCGACGACGGCAGGGCTGCTTTGGCCGAGAGAACATTATCAGAAGTTCGGGCCCAAAAGAAAGACTAAGGGAGAGACTGTCTTCCCTCCCTCATGTGGGCATTTTATCGATGGAGGAGCTATTCCGGGATTTGCCATGAGGCGCCTTGTGCTCCATTTTTGTTGCTTTTCTTGCTTTTCCTCCTTTCTTTGCGGGGCGTTACCTCGGTAATCATGTAGCTCTACCTCGTTATCAATGAAAGACGCTTCATTTTGGACACCATCGTTCCTTTCGAGTGCTCTATTACTTTGCGCACATTTGCATTCTCTTTCCCCCCCCCTTTTTATATAATTTTTCCGTTCACATTATCGAATTGAGCGCCCTTTCGGGTTTTCACTCAATTCGACCCCCTCTTGCTTTTGCCTGCACGCCCTTTCGGGTTTTCGTGCAGCGGGTACCCAATTTGCCTATGGCGCCCTCTCGGGTTTTCACCATGGCCGGGTTTTAGTCCTTTTTTACCCTCACTTGCGAGGTGGCCCAAGTGAGTCTGACGAGGCATCTCTATTTTTAGCCTCTTTTCTTTTCTTTTTTTTTTGAATAACAATACCATGACCTGCCGACCGATCGTACAAATGACGAGGCTTCTTTTGAGATGACGGGATCCTTTGCCGCCGGGTAACCGGTAGTATGACAGGGACTTTTGCTGTCAAGCTAACGACCTTCTATTTCACCGTCAGGATGACGGCCTTCTATCTGCTATTCACCGTCCGGGTGACGGCCTTCTATTTGCTTTTCACCGTTGGTATGACAGGAACCTTTGCTGTCAACTAACGGCCTTCTAATTCACCGTCAGGATGACGGCCTTCTATTTGCTATTCACCGTCCGGGCAACGGCCTTCTATTTGCTTTTCACCGTTGGGTGATAGGAACTTTTGCTGTCAAGCTAACGGCCTTCTATTTCACCGTCAGGATGACGGCTTTCTATTTGCTATTCACCGTCCGGGCGACGGCCTTCTATTTGCTTTTCACCGTTGGTATGACAGGAACCTTTGCTGTCAAACTAAGGGCCTTCTATTTCACCGTCAGAACGACGGCCTTCTATTTGCTATTCACCGTCCGGGCGACGGCCTTCTATTTGCTTTTCACCGTTGTATGACAGGAACCTTTGCTGTCAACTAACGGCCTTCTATTTCACCGTTAGGATGACGGCCTTCTATTTGCTATTCACCGTCCGGGCGACGGTCTTCTATTTGCTTTTCACCGTTGGTATGACAGGAACCTTTGCTGTCAACTAACGCCTTCTATTTCACCGTCAGGATGATGGCCTTCTATTTGCTATTCACCGTCCGGGCGACGGCCTTCTATTTGCTTTTCACCGCTGGTATGACAGGAACCTTTGCTGTCAAGCTAACGGCCTTCTATTTCACCGTCAGGATGACGGCCTTCTATTTGCTATTCACCATCCGGGCGACGGCCTTCTATTTGCTTTTCACCGTTGGTATGACAGGAACCTTTGCTGTCAAACTAACGGCCTTCTATTTCACCGTCAGGATGACGGCCTTCTATTTGCTATTCACCGTCCGGGCGACGGTCTTCTATTTGCTTTTCACCGTTGGTATGACAGGAACCTTGCTGTCAAACTACAGCCTTCTATTCACCGTCAGGATGATGGCCTTCTATTTGCTATTCACCGTCCGGGCGACGGCCTTCTATTCTACCGTCAGGGTGACGGCCTTCTATTCTACCGTCAGGGTGACGGCCTTCTATTCTCTAACTTTCGTGTCTACTCGACTTCGACACTTGTCTTGATTCATTTCTTACTTTATTTTATTATTTTTCTCATTATCGGATTGGGCGCCCTTTCGGGTTTTCGCCCAATTCGACCCCCTCTTGCTTTTGCCTACGCGCCCTTTCGGGTTTTCACGTAGCGGGGTACCCGATTTTGCCCATGGCGCCCTTTGCGGGTTTTCACCGTGGCCGGGTTTTGGTCCTTTTTACCCTTGTCCAGTGGACAAGTCCGACGAGGCATCTCTATTTTTTAGCCTCCTTTTTTTGAAAGGGGGGTGAGGATATTGGCATAATTTACCAACGTCTCGACCAACGCCGGCTGCTTGAGCTTGTTGACGCTTTTTTTTATTTCGTAACCCATTGCCGATGCGGCTTCGTGTTGGATTGGCGCGACGCCGGGGGACTTCATTGTTTTGAGTGACGTCGATCTCTTAAACTTGTCGCTGTCACCAGCTTTAGAGGTCCCTGCCCATAAAAGATAGCACGAGTCAGGTTGATTAAATAATGACTATTCATGCATGCTAAAGCATATAATTCTCATTTAAGTCTTTTGATTTTATTTACTTCTTTTTTTGTTTATGTGTGTTAAAAAAAAACACGACTCTTGTCTTTATTTTTCTTAAGAGATCTTTTTCATGCGATGGGAGATACGGAAACCCGAACAACCTTCACACTCATGGAGGGGTAATATGCTAACTGAGACGGAGGACTCCTTTCATTGCCCTCGCCTCGGAAATCAGCGGAAATCACAAAGGTCTCATAAATTTTGTTGGGACATTCGTCGCCTCAGAGCCATAGTCCGGCTAGCGGTATGACTGCCTCTTTTCCATTTTTGCCATGCATTGCATGCCATCTTTTTTTGCAATTTTTTTTTTTTTGGCTCTTCGTCATTGGTGACTAGTGTCCCGGGGGTTGAGAGTTTAATGTTTTATTATTTTTTTATTATTGTTTTTTTTTTTGTTCATTGTTTTTTTGGATGGTGGGAGAACTGAGGGTAGAGACTCCCTGCTGTTGCACATGCAATAGTTCCTTTTTAGCCGAGCTCCTCATTCATTGAACAAGTCGATCGGGTCCACTCCTGTTCGGCCTCTTGCTGCTCATGATGCTGGTCACTAAAATCCGGACGACATGCGTGGTACAGCTTTAGATGCCTTCCATTGAGGGGTGGGAATTGTATGTCACCCCGATGATTGACCAGGACGTAGGCACCGCCTTCATAGACTCTTTGCACCACGTACGGCCCGGTCCAATTCACGTTAAGCTTCCCTTTGGGTTGCCGGCCATGACCTCTCTTTTCTTGACCATGACGAGGTCTCCTCTTTTGAATTCACGACCCATGACGAGCTTGTCAAAGGCACGCGCTATACGGGCCTGGTATACTTGGATATTCTGTTGAGCTCGAAGCCTTTTCCCCACCAAATCAGAAAGTTCTTCGAGCCTCCTTTCAATGTTGGTCTGTTCTTCGGGAGCTAACCCGTGCTGGATGGCCACCCTTAGGGACGGCACCTCCAATTCTACCGGGACCACGGCTTCTGAACCGTACACCAGTGAGAAGGGTGAGCAGCCAGTTGGTGTCTTATAGATGGTCCGGTAGGCCCATAGGGCTTCATACATCCGGTCCTCCCAGTCTCTTTTGTTGGCACTGACTGTTTTGGCTAACAGAGTGCACAACGTCTTGTTGAAAGCTTCCGCCAGACCATTGGCTTGCGGATTGTACGGAGTGGAAGTCCTCCAGTCTATTCTGTATTTTGCGGCCATTTTAAACACCTTCTGATTTTTGAGTGTGTTCCATTGTCTGATATGATTCGGTCCGGAGTCCCGAATCTGAAGACGATGTTGCGCTGAACAAAGCGTACCACCAGCTCCCCTGTTACTTCTCTTAGCGCCACAGCCTCGGCCCATCTTGAAAAATAGTCCGTGATCGCCAAGATATATTTGCATCCTGACGAGGAAGGTGGCAGGGGGCCTACTACATCTGTGCCCCATTGTGCAAACGGCCAACTCGGGATGGTCGGATGCAGGTGTATAGGAGGCCTCCTTGGGATGACCGCATGCTCTTGACATTTTTGACATGACTTGGAAAAATTGCCACAGTCTTCAAACATGGTCGGCCAGTAATAGCCGAGCTTTTTTATTTTCTATTTTCATTTTTGGTCCAGCCTGGTGGGCGCCAGCAGCTCCGGCGTGCACCTCTTTCATGACCTTCCAGGCCTCTTCAGGTGACAAGCACCTTAGCAATATCTTCTTTTTGGAGTCTGCCATGACTCTGAACAGAGTTCCACCTCGTAGCTCATACGAGTCTTTTGTTCTAATCAATTTAATTCTTTCTTCTCTTTGCTTTGGCAGATGCTGGCGCTCGAACCACTGTAGCAAAGATTCTCTCCAGTCTTTTTGTCTGATCTCTTCAGCCACGGTCACTTCTTCTTGGCCGCTCTCTTCACTTTCGGACTCTTCTTCTATTACACTGGGAACCTGTCGTCGGTTCATGACAACGATTTCCAGCTTCTCATTTGGTGGCACTGCTAAAGAGCTGGCCAATTTTGCTAGAGCATCTGCTTGTGGTTTTTGCTTCTGCTAATATGCTCTATTTCTATTTGATAGAACTTTGACATTAATCTCTTGGCCTTCCGATAATAGGGCAGCAACTCTGGCTTTTTAACGTCAAACTCTTCTTGTACTTGTTTGACGATTAGCATCGAGTCGCCAAAGACTTGAAGCACCTTTATGCCATGAAGAGGGCCACTTGCAAGCCGATAATCAAGGCCTCATACTCGGCCTCATTGTTGTGCATGGCTTGCTAATTGAGCAGGAGGTTGAGTGACTTCTCCCTCGGGCGATCTCAGGACGATGCCCGCCCCTGCCCACTCTTGCACTGCCGTAAGCAGTTGGTTCTATTCGGGACGCCCCGTCAAAATATAACTGCCAGGTCGCCGTCTGCAATTGATTCACTTCGAGGGTCTCATCTTCTGGCAGCTCTGTGATGAGCGGAGAATTTTCCGGCACAGGATGAGCTGCAAAGAAGTCGGCTACTGCCTGTCCTTTGATTGCCTTTTGGGGGATGTATCTGATGTCAAATTCCATCAAGATGACATCCCATTTGCCTATTCTCCCCTTCAACGCTGGTTGGGAGAGTATGAATTCGACGGGGTCGGCCCTGGAGATCAACCTAACCTCGTGTGACAGCATGTAATGTCTCATTTTCTTGGCTGCGAACACCAAGGCTAGGCATACTCTCTCAATCGGAGAATATCTCTCTTCTGCCCCCACTAACCTTCGGCTGAGGTAGTAGAGGGCTTGCTCTTTCCCTTCCTCATTCTCTTGTGCTAGCATAGCTCCCAGGAGTGCTCTGTAGTTGCTATATACAGGATGAGAGGACGGCCTTTTACCGGAGCACCCAACACTGGCGGGGTGTTCATGTACATTTTTAGTTGATCCAGGGCGTGCTGACACTCCTGGTTCCATTGGAAGGGACGTCTTTTCCCATCAATTTGTGAAAGGGGTGACATCGCCCAGACAAATTTGAGACGAACCTACGAATGTAGGCCAGCCGTCCTTGTAATGACCTGAGCTCGGTCAGATTCTTTGGCGGCGGCAGCTCTTGGATTGCCTTGATCTTGACTGGGTCAATTTCTATCCCCTGTATCGGACAATGAAGCCCAGAAACTTGCCGCTGGATGCCTCGAAGGCGCACTTCATCGGGTTCATTTTCAGCTCATACCGTCTCAGCCTTTCGAAGACAACTCCGAGGTCGGCCAAATGGTCCTTCCTTTTTCTGGTTTTGACCACCAGGTCGTCAATGTAGCACTCCACCTTTTTATAGAGCAGCTCATCGAAGATTTTTGTCATTGCTCTTTGGTATGTTGCCCCAGCGTTTCTGAGACCGAAGGGCATTCTCTTGTAGTGGAAGATCCCTTTGGTGACCTAAAAGCAGTCTGCACCCGGTCTTGTTCGGCTATCCAAATTTGGTTGTAGCCAGATGATCCGTCCATGAATGACAAAGCTTCATGTCCGGTGGTGGCATCTATCATCACTTCAGTGATTGGCACCGGAAAATCGTCTTTTGGACAGGCCTTGTTCAGGTCCCGGAAGTCCACACAGATCCGGATCTGACCGCTCTTCTTCTTAACAGGAACAGTGTCGCTAGCCAGGTAGTATACTGGTTCTCTTCAAAAAGTCCACATCTATTAATTTATCCACTTCTGTGCATACCTTGTTGATCAATTCTGGCCTCATTCTCGTGGGAGCTTGCTTGACCGGTTCTATTTTCGGGTCAATCGCCAGGATATGTTGTGCCACATTGGGGCTGAGTCCCGGCATCTCTTTGTAAGTCCAGGCAAAGCAATCCCGGAACTCTTTTAACAGCCTGATATATTGCTGCTTCTCTTCTTCTGGGATGAGGGCACTTAGGAAGGTTGGCCTGTAATCGTCTTCCGTGCCGAGATTCACTTCTACTAGCTCATCCACTGTGGCTTGACTGCCATCTTCAAGCTCTTCTGGTGCTGGCTGGAGGTCTACAAAGCCCTATTCATCAGCTTCTGCCTCTAGCACCTCCAGATTTCTCTTTGCAGGTCTTCGGTTGACACATTCTCTTCGGTCTCTTCTATCTCTTTTGCTTGTCGGCCCCCTTGATTGGAATCCCGTGCAATGTCTGTTGTTGCTCCTTGTTCTTTTGCCTCTCCTGCGCTTGCAGAGGTTGGCAAGGTCACTTCCGTATGTCTTTTTCCCCAACCGCTGGGAGCACTTGAGGGGCAGAGAACTCCACAGGGTGCACGAGGGAGACACTATTGCCCCCTGGGGGAGGCGTCGCTTGTGCTCGCGGCCGATTCGATTGTGCCTCTTTCCTCAGGGTAATCATCATAAACCGCTCCTGACGGATTCTTTCTTGCTTGGGAAGCCAGGCTGATCATGTCAACCGCATAACTCCCTCTGGTGACCAACCAACCCTGGGTGTTCTGTTATTTTCAGCAGTTCCCTATCCAAGTTTGGAGGGTACCACAATTTTCTGAACATCTCTCTTTTGCTAAGGCATTGATGCGAGGGGATGTAATGTTTTCCGGCCAGCCGAGTGACCGTGCAGCCAAATACTGGAGCCCCATTATTGGCACCAAGGGTCCCTGGTCTCTTCGGGGATTTTACAATCATCATCCCTTTTCATCGGGTGCTCCTCAGCCGCATAAAGGACCGTAAAGTGTCCATCTGGGTGGGATATCACCAAGGTCTTCAAAGCCCTCACAATCTGGCAATCTATTTCAACGGCCGGCTTTGTGAGGCCGTTTGGGACCAGAATAAGTTCTGTTTCCCCGTCCCCAATTCGCGGAGTTGGGTCATGCTCGCAGCCTGAGTGTCACATGATTGGACCTCCACTGTTTCTGTTGACGCAGGCTCTTCAATGTCAACCCCTGGCGGTGGAGGCGGAAACCACTCGTCAGCAATGACAATCTCTTCTTCTTTGCTCTTTTGAAGAATTTGCCCTTTTGAGCGCTCTATGTATAGACTGGCGTCAAGGAGATGGCACTCGTGCACTTCAAAGGGGTGCGCATCGGCGAAGACCCTTTTCTCTTCTCCTTCATTTACATATTTAATGCACTGGTGCAACGTTGAAGGGACCACCCCATTTTGATGGAGCCAGGGCCGACCCAGCAGGCCTTGTAGGATGTACCCGCATTAATCACATGGAATTGCACCTTTGTTGCGAAGTCCCCCAGGATCAGTCTAGTTCAACGATTCCCAGAGGTACCTCGAACTTTTGATTGAACCCGGCTATTCTCACATCGTGCACAGAGGTTAGATGCACGTCAAAGTGATATTTCTGGTAGATTTTGTACGGTAGGATGTTGACCGCTGCTCCAGGATCTACAAGATTCTGTTTAGGGGCTGTCCATTCAACTGCCCCCTCATGTACAGGGGTCTGTTGTGAGTGGCCGTAGGGAGGAGCATGTCCTCTGGGGTGAATGTAATTGACTCCGCATTGACGACGACAGCCTCCACCTGCACTTCAGCCAAACAAGTCTCATATTGCGCTGGAGCCTGTAGGGCTGCGATCAACGCTTTTCTAGTCTCTTCACTTAATGACAGGATTTCCCAGATGCTGAACCGTGTGGGAATCTTCTTTAGCAGCTTGATGATTCGGTCTTCCGCCCCGACATCATCTAGCTTTGACTTTCCTTTGTCATTTTCACTATTTTTGGCTTGAGGTTTGGTGACCGGGCTGTTTTCCTTATCATCGGCCTTCTTTTGCAATATTGGGGGTTTAGGGAGAGCCTGGTCTTCTCTTCTGCCGCCAGAAACTCAGCAAGGGACGGGACCATGCCCCCAGTCTGTTCATTGGGATAGAACCCCGAAGGAGGTGGAATTTCTGCCCTCCGAACCTCGGGCTCCAGGATCTTGTAGGAGGGTTCACCCCGAAGATGATATTTTGATTGACCGGTGGGACTCGCCCCCATTTCCTTCCGGACCTTGTAATAAACTCTTGACCCCGAAGCCCCAATTTGATTGACGTCACTTGGGGGAGGGTAGAACTCTTCTTCTTCAATGCTCCCCCAAGCCTAGCAGGGAGGAGATAGTGCTGCATGAGAGGGTTGTTACCACCTTCTTCTTCTTGGACCTCCACTTCTTCTTTTTCTTTGTTGGCTCTTGCCCCAGAATAGATCTTCCTGGGGTTGAGGTGTCTTTTGCTCGACAGGTGCCTCCAGGGTCAACTTCTCAAGTTCTTCCCACGGGACAACTCTTGCAACTGAACAGGGTATCTGTTCGGTTGCTCATATTCGTCTAACTCATCAATTAGCGCCTGCAGCAGACGCTCGAGTGAAGGGCTACCTCCCCCGTACAGAGGGAGAGGTGTCCGACGCCTTCTATTGCCAGAGTTCCTCTGAACGACGACCCTGGGCTCTATTGGATGCCAAACTGGGGTGACCACTGGTGCCGACGGCTGAGGTGTCACACCCCGAATGTGCATCGTTGGAGCCGGCTTCCTTTCGGGCTTCTTTTTCGCTTTAGCGGGGACCTTTTCCCATTCCTCCTGTTCCCTGATTGGGGTGAGGATGAGACTTTTGTAGGTGTTCTCCGTACTGGCCTCGGAGATCTCTTCTGGTAGCCGTTGATATATAGAGATCATGTTGGCTCCAGCTTGCCGGGCAGGCAACTCATGTGGCTGCGGCGGATCAACCTTGTAATCCCCCATCTGCAGTTCTCCCTTCTTGATCAGGACTCTGTGATGTCTTTGAATACATAGCAGTCCTCTAGAGTGTGCCCCAGGATCTGGTGGTACAGACAGTACCGGGATCATCTTTCTTTGCAGCTTGATCTGGTCTTTTTGGTGTTGGAAGGGTGATCTTGTTATATCTGATCCCCCAATCAAATAGCGTTTTGGTCTTTTCCCTGGGGAAGGAGTATGGCTTCCTCATTTTGTCTTGGAAAGGGATGACCTTTCTCTTTGGTTCGGCTTTGCCGCTGGAGGTTCCGGCCGCCGCCTCGCCTTCATCCCTTTGCTTTTCAAATGTCTTGAGGTCTACTGCATGGACCTCCTTCCCCGCAGGCTTCTTGTCAGCCGGCTTGGTCTTTTGACTGGCAAACGAGTTGGTGGGGTACTTGATCAGAAAGGCCTCTATTTCCGCCACCATGTTGTTCAGCCT
The DNA here is from genome assembly GCA_014218235.1 of Colocasia esculenta. NCBI lineage: Eukaryota > Viridiplantae > Streptophyta > Magnoliopsida > Alismatales > Araceae > Colocasia > Colocasia esculenta. The sequence goes on from CM024761.1 coordinate 1,357,245, forward strand.
GTCAAATGACCGGATCTCTACTCCGATCATTCTTTCAAGCAGCTCTTTTTTCAGATTTTGCTTACAGATCTGAACTGCATCTTCTTGATGAGGAGGGCGCTTGCACCTCATACTGAGGTTCTTCCATCTTTGATATAGTCCAGTGCGGACTCATCGCCCTTTTGCTTGGTTGCATAGAGTTCGGCAACTGTCACCTCCCTCTCAGCAATATAGAACTTTCCCTAAATTTCTTTTGCATATCGGTCCAATCAGATATGGACCCTACTGGCAAACTGGAATACCACTCGAATGCCAGGCTAGTCAGGGAGGAGCCGAAGAACTTCAACAAGTATGATTCATCGGCCGCTAAATCTCCCATCACATTGATGTAATAAGCAATGTGTTCTTTTGGAGATCCTCGCCCGTTGAACCTGTCAAATTTTGGGGGCTTGGTGACACCTGGAGGCAATTTCTTCACGGCGTGATATGCAGGGTAGGTACCCTATATGCATCAAAGGCCATCTGTTCTCCATCACCTCGCTCGGCGAGTCTCATATCGATCATTTGTTCCAACATCAATTTGCTAAGGTGGTGGGGTCCCTTGCTGAGGGTAGAAGTGGGCCGGTTGATTGTGTGGAGTGTTAATGACAGCCGCCAGGGGTACCGGGGTAGCTCTTGACTTTCAAGTTGCTGCTCAGGCATGTGAGCAGGCAAAGACTGTTGTTGTTGTGGCAGACTGTTGTTGTTGCTGCTGTTGGAAGAATTGCGGCTGCAGGAGGGTATACTGGGCCTGCCCGCTGCTGTTGGGCTACAGCCATAGGTGACTGTTGCGGTTGTTCATTTGCTGTCCGCACTGCAGCACGCTGGGCCGAAGCATCAATTGACCCTACGGTCCCTTGGGGGGTCTCTCTTGAGCCCTCCACTGCTCGGGATGCGTGTCCCTCGGTCTCTTTACCTTTGATCTGGCGCTTGAGCTCCGCGATCTCGGCTTGGTATTGCTGCAGCAGCTCCATGATAGCTGGATCTATGGGTGCAGCAAGAGGGATCTGTTGCGAGGTGCCCCCAGAAGCTGCATCTGGAGGTGGCGGCGGTGGAGGAATATCATCATTGCCCCCACTGCCCTGGGCGGTGACCACGTTGGCACTGACTGCCGTCATTTGTGCTGTTGGCACCTCTTCAAGCCCATACGCGGCCGCCAAGGCTGCTGCCGCTGCTCTTCTCCTGGTGATGGCACCAGGCCTCTCTGCCAATTCTGCTAGCTCTTCATCATTGGCTGGCAGTGCCCCATATCACCCCATATGCCGGCCATGTGGCAGGAGAAGATTGTGAGGTTCCCATGCCGACCTCTTTCAACCCTCCGGGAAGGGAAGGTCAATCTCTTGAAAACTGATACTCGGTGTTTGGGACCCCCAGACTGCTCATGGCCAGACTCGCAAGGGACATCATTTTCGCCCGAACTGCTTTTAGCTTCAGCTTGTGGGTCTTTTCTGGCTCTTGTGGTCTCGACCTCTAGAGGAGAGGTGGTAAGACCGAGTACGTGGTCATATGACCCTGAATCTCTTCTCGGCGCACTGGCGTGCGGTCAGAACAGCAGGCGTCGGTCGACCCCCCCCGAATAGTTGGGATGTGGGCGCATCGTCGCAGCTCCCTTCTCTTGTCATGAAAGTGGGCATAAGCACATGCCCCCCCTTGTTGGACTCTTGTTTTGAAGCCTCTGGGTGGCCTCTGGCGGGTGGGGATTTCCACAGCAACCGCCTCTCTTAGCGCTTCTTCTTCTTTGGTTCGGCTTCTTCAAGTCTGTTCTTCTGGGTCTTTTTAGGCCTCCAGATTGTTTGAACTTGGCGGGCCTAGGGGCCATCTTGCCCTTGACGGTTTTGGCCATTTCTGTCTTCCCTGCCAAAACTTGAAACGAGTTCTCACGGGTACTGCAACTGTGACCCGCTCTGGTATGGCTTCAGTTTTCTTGGCCTGCAGGTGAATCCTTAGATCTCCGATTCGCACGCTTTTTCCTGAGGCGGATACTCGTGCTCGGCGAGTGACAATGTTCTCGGCTTCTGTTACTTGTTGAGGACATCTGTTGGCCTTTTCCCCTTTGCTCTTGTAGCAATTGCCATGCTCCACGTGATGAACGTGGCAGCTCTGCTTTTCAGTGGTCTCATTGATTTTGATCTCATGTCCAGCTTTAGCTCCAGTTTCCTTTCTGGCTTCTGGGTGCAAGATGTCGACGAAGGCGACCCCCAAAAAGTTGGGGAACTCCACGACCGGAGGGAAGCTCTCGAAGCGAGTCGGCACGGCCAGGTAGCCGTACCGAACATGATCTTGGACGACGAGGGGTCCGAAGCGTACTGCTGCCATTGGTCCGTTAGTACCTGCCGGTTAAGAAAATGACAGTTAGTATTGAGTAGTAAGGCCGCAAGGCTTTCTATTCTGGTGAAGAGATGAAGGGAAGTTTGGTCCCACCGGGCGTGCCACGCTGTGGAAATGGAAAAATTTTAAATATCTTTTAAAATTCTATTTATCATGTTGTCTCATGTTCTCATGGATGCACACGTATTGCTAATCCAAATCTCGTCAAATGCCACTTGGGCAAGAGTGACGTGAGATGAATCGGCAATTCGCGCAGCGCGGGCGTGCCAGTCACCGAAGTGACAACCAATTGGTTTGCCTCCGAGAGTCGGAGGACTTTGAGTCTGTTGTGCGCGCCGTTTGACTTCGTCAAACGAAAGTGGAGTGTCGGGTCCTGGACCAAAATCCCGCCATTGCCTAAACGCAACGACGTTAATTACATCCCTCTAGGAGGGAAAACCCTTGATTAATCGCCAAAATTAGAAAGCCATGTGGCCTTGATACGGAGACATCCGATGAACAGTGCAAAGCGCAGCTCCAAATTAAGTCGGAGAGATAAGCAGACACGATGCCTATTCGAGGTTGTCAGGTCTTTTATTTAGATGTGATTGAGTCTTTTTACGCATTTGCCATTGATTCTTTTCATTGACATGAAAACATTCTCAAATCAGTCTCTGCTCTTTTGAAAACACATTTGCTCTTTTATTACAAAACATGTCTCATTCGGGTCTTTTGTTCTTTTGAAAACGTAGAGAGTCTTTTATTTGTTGGAAAAGTTCAATTTGACAGTTTGTTCTTTTATAAAACATGAGACGGCCTTTTGTCATTTTTTGCTTAGAAAGTGTTCAATTTGATCTTTTGTTTCTCTTTTACCAAAAAATGTTCTTTAGTTCTTTGAAAAACATGCAAGTGGCAAGAAGAGCCATTTGCTCCTTTACTTTCTTATGTCAAAAAAGGGTTTCAATTTGTTCTTTTGTTCATTTGAAACTTGTAAAATATGAGCTGGTCTATTTGCTTACTTTTACCTTTATCATGAAAGATTTTGATTTGATCTTTTGCTCTTTTAAAACATGTGCAACGCGAAATTCTTCGATTTGCCCATTTGCCATTGTTATAATGAAGCATTCCCTCCATTAACTTCTTATTCTTTTGAAAGGGGTGCAACGTGATTCTATTCGCGATTCGGCGCACTCCATTAGACTTTGGGGGTTTCTTTTAAGAGAGGAAAAGGGTCCCTTGCTGATTCGTCCTTCACGGCAAAAATTCGGCAGCATCTCCCTTATCTTGGTTGATAGGGGGAGAGCACGGTACACGCCCACCGAAATGGAGGCAGTACCAGAAGAGAGGGTACATGTCAAATAACGACATGACCCTAATGGCACATGGCACCGACCCCCAAGGTAAGCCCTTGGCGGGGGTGGGTATCACCATGACCACACAAATACCGATCGGTAGATGAAGCATGTTGTGGCCCATATGCCCGGACATAGACATCACATTGTCTAACCCGGTCTAGATGGGCTTCTCATCGTTCATTGTCTATTTCTTGGCCCAAACCACGCGAAGCATGGGTTAACTTCCATGGCCCGGCCAAGGGGGGGCTGGCTGCCGATTCGGCAGGCCTGTTCAAGGCTGCCGAATCAAAAGGCCACCCACAGGGTAGATCAGCTGAAGCCTCTCTTTGATGGGCAAAGAGTCAACACCTTTGATTGGTCTCACCCATATGAGGGGCGGTTTTGGGCCCAAAGGCAGGCTTATTGGCTATCTATTACAGGTGCTAAGTATGGGGGCATGAGTGTTATATGCTTAACCCTTGGCTTGCAAATGGATGTCCCCTTAAGCATGAAATCCCTTAATGGGCCACTTAAAGCCACAGAAAACCTGAACCTTAGAGAGGCCCAAACAGTGATCTAATGGGTCTCTTACAGGGGATGCTAAGCAAGAAGGCATGGGCATTGGTTACCCAACCTCTTAGCTAGCAAAATGGAAGCATTTTTAAGGCAAATGGGCCCATTTGGGGGCGGTCTTAACAGTGGAAATCTGAGCTATAAGGGTTCAAAACAGAGGGTTTAAGGGGATCTATTGCATGCAATACCAAGCTTTAAGCATGGGCATTGAATTGCCCAACTTATTGCTTGCAAAGGGGGCATGTCCCCAAGATGAATTGCACTGAAATGGGCTATTATGGACAGTAGAAAACCTGCACTTTTAAGGGTCAAACAGCAAGTTTATAGGTCTCTTACATAAGGTGCTAAGCAAAAAGGCATGAGCATGGGTTGCTCAACCTCTTGGCTAGCAAAGGGGTATGTCCCAAGGGTGGAAAGCACATAATGGGTCTTTTAAACATCAGAAAATCTGAACTCTTTTTGGGGGAAAAACAGTGAGGAAGACCTCATTTATGAAGGTCCAAACAGTGAGAAGATCCCTCTCTTGAAGGCATACAATGGGCCCATGTAGACTCCAAGAGAGGGGGGGCGGCCCAAGCATTGCAAGGGGGCTGTTTAGAGACCTTAGAACAGTAAAACTTCTCATAACCGGGATGAAAGAACATGAGCACACCTCACATTCCTTTAAGGAACCCCATGGGAGATTTGTTCTTTAGGAGGCCCAAACACGGCCCATATAGCCCCATCCTCTCAAACCTCATTTATTGAGGCATGAAGAGGTATGGAGTCTCATATGTATTCCTTGAGATGAGAGGAGGTCCACCATGTAAAAGTGGCCCCTCTCCATCCCGTGGCCTTTAGTAGCACCCAAACCAAAGAAAAAAATTTAAAACTCATGCAAGCATTAAATGCAAGAGAGTGAGGGAATGATGCATCACAAGACACAAGGGACAAAAGGACACATGATGCTTCTTTTTCTATTGCTAAGGAGAAGAGGAGATACAAACAATGAAAGAACAAAAGAGAGGGGGAGAGGAAATCCTACGCCACCCACCATCTCTCTCTCCTTTTTTCTCACATGATATGACCACACATCAATGTGGTATCTCTTCTTCCTCTCTTTCTCTCTTTCTTTTTCTTTTTCCCTCACCTTTTCCCCTTGCAAGAAGCTTCACGGTGGCATTGGAGGGAGAGGAGAAGAAGGTTGCAGCAGCAGCAGCCCCTTTGAGAGGAAAAAGCTTCTCTTCTTCTTCTTCTTTTCTTCTTGCCCAAGCTCCCAGCCGAGCCCCTCCTTTCTCTTCTCTCTGTTCTCTTTCTGCTCTCTTAAGAACCAGCCTTGGCCAGCCCCTTTTCTTCCTCTTAGAAGATTCTAGAAGGCCACCCAAAAGATGCCCAAGCAGCCATCTGCCCCTCCCTGCGCAGACCCCTCCTTTTTGCCATTTTAGGCAACCACTTTTGGGAGGTGTTCCCATAGCTTAAGCTCACCCCCAACTTTTCATGGGTGAGATGGGCTTTGTAAGTAGGCCTTGAAATCTTCATGGGTGGGTCATGTAGATGGGTGCAATTTCTGTGGGGCTTTTGCTTGTAGAATGGAGTTGGGCCGGCTAAAAGGGCAACAGGCCCATTAAAGATTTTAGGTGTCCACAAGTTATAATTCTGTCATAGGTTAATAATAAATTAAATATTTAATATGATTTTGATTATTTATTCATGTTATTTTAGAAAAAAAATTATCTTCGTAGATCGCCGCCGCTAAACTTGGGTCCCCCCGGCCCCCACCCTTCTCGCCGTCAACTGGGATCCGAGTTCCCGTCGCCAACGCAGGCAAGCAGCGGTTGGCCTGTCGCTGCCACGTTGCCAAACCCCGCTGCTCTCTAATTCGCCTGGACGCAGTCCTCTTCTTCCCTTCTCTCTCGCCAGCGAGAACCGCAAACGAGGCCACTTCAACCCGATCCTTCCACCGTCTTCATGTCCTCCCACGGCACCTGCCACCCCGGCCTTCGCCGGCAACCCCCTGCGGAGGCTCCACAGTGAAGCGTCTTCGAACGCCTCCGCCCTCCAGTCCCTCGGCGCCCTCCTCCTGGGGGACGACGGGCGGCCGCCCCCATGATCACAAGGTCTTGCCTTTCTGGCGGGGCAGGCCGCTGGCGCGTTCCTCCGAACCAGAGCCCCCGAGACCTCGCCTCCGAAATGGCGCTTGGCGTGGCTTGTGCCGTCCCTTCTCAAGGAATTCTCCCTGGACTCCTTCGTGTATCTTGGTTCGGAGGACGACGGCGTCATCTACTGGGGGTTGACGAGCACCGACGGCGTGGGAGAAGGATTTGCGCGGTGAGTGTGTCGAATTTTGTGGATGTGTGGACGCTGATGTTTGCTACTGATTGGCGTGATGAGGTTACCATGGGAGAGCTCGCTGTAGCGGGTCATGTAAGCGCCTGCACACCCCACTCTTCCCATTCTTCCATTGGTGCGCTAATTCTTCATTTGGCTTTAGTAGAATCTGCAAAGTGCTTATTGGTTTCAGCAACCCAGGGTGTTTTTTGAAAATGGACCTGTTAAGGCAGGATGCTGAACAAATCACATAAGAAGAGATTACCCAGATTGCAGACCCGTGAATTTTAATTCTTTAGATGATTGTCAGGAATCCCATTGATTTCATCTGGGTGCTATCCAATTGATAGGCTGGGTCCAACTTTTCGTTCTTACACCTTAGTTATGAGCACCTTGTTTATGGCTGGCATCGAATTGCCGGGGATTTTTGTCATTGAGCTGTTCTGAGCAGGTGTTTGGTTACTGTTACCAGTCAGATAGTTTTCTAGTCCATTTCTTCAAGTGAGAACCTTATAGTTACATGGGTTCACTTGCTTCGATGTTCAGCCAACTTTGTTTGGGGTGAAAAAGGGCAAGTTTATGTTCTTTTCTTATTTCTTCTAACAAATTTCAGGGCTCATCAGGGATATACCGTTGTACCTAGTCTGTCCAACAACAAATTCGAGGGCTTATCATTTCTTAGAGGGAGAGTTGCATAATTGCTTGTTTAGCAACCGTTGTTATTCACTCCCATCATGGAGACAAAGGCAGGGTGAAATACTAACCCGCGGTTGACGTGGGTTCCAGTCTCATACCTACCTCGACTTTTGGGGTTGGGGGTGCCCTTCTTGAGAGAGGTTTTGGTCTGCTCACAGCTCAGGCAGGTGGGTGAGTGTACTAGCAATATTGAATATTCTAAAGAAGTGTATAGCATTTCATAGAGGGTTCTATAGTGTCATTGTATTTGGCAGACAACCAATATAACTGAAGCTCGAAATTCTTTATGTCTTATCTAGGTTTCCTTTTATGATGTTACTTATTATCTCTTTTTCGTTGTAGATCAGGCAAAAGCACTTTTAGAATGGCATGCTACATCCCGTTTTTGTGGCCATTGTGGAGCTCGGACTGTACCAATAAATTCTGGACGAAGGAAGCAATGTACCAATGACTTATGCAAGAAGAAAATATATCCTCGTGTTGATCCTGTATTATGTCATGTCTCATGACTTCTTTGCTCTCT